>CAUYSK010019355.1:0-12771 GCA_963575035.1 Avahi laniger | reverse complement strand
GAAAAACTGAAAACATTTCCACTTAGAATTGGAACCAGACAAGTTGTCCACTATCTCCACTTCTATTCAACATAGTGCTGGAAGTCCTGGCCACAGCAATCAGGCAAGAGAGTGGGATTAAAGGCATACGAATGGGAACAGAAGAGATAAAACTCTCATTATTTGCTGATGACATGATATTATATCTAGAAAACTCCATGGATTAAACCAAGAGGCTCCTGGAATTTATAATTGAATTCAATAAGGTCTCAGGATACAAAATCAATACACACAAATCAGAAGCTTTCACATACGCCAATAGCAGTCATATTGAGAACCAAATCAAAGACTCAGTTCCCTTCACAATAACAACAAAGAAAATAAAGTACCTAGGAATATATTTAACTAAGGAGGTAAAAGACCTCTACAGGGAGAACTATGAGACATTGAGGAAGGAAATAGCAGAGGACGCAAACAGGTGGAAAACCATACCATGCTCGTGGGTCGGCAGAATCAACATCGTTAAAATGTCTATACTACCCAAAGTGATCTACAGATTCAATGCAATCCCTATTAAAATACCAGCATCATTCTTCACAGATATAGAAAAATTAATTTTACGCTTCATATGGAACCAGAGAAGACCCCACATAGCAAAAACAATTCTAGGCAATAAAAACAAAGTGGGAGGTATCAACTTATCAGACTTCAAACTTTATTATAAGGCTGTAGTAATCAAAACAGCTTGGTACTGGCACAAAAATATGGTTTGCTCTTGCCTTTTTTTTTTGTTTTATCCATTCAGCTGCTCTATGTCTCTGGATTCAGGAGCTTAAGTCCATTTGCATTCAGTGTTATTATTGATAGATAAGGATGTACTACTGCCATGTTATTATTTGCTTTCTGGTTGTTTTGTAGTCCTCTCTTTGTTTCTTACTTTCTTCCTGTGTTTCTTTATTTAAAGTGGTTTTCCCTGGTAGTGTTTTAGTTTTTTGTTTTTTATTTTTTGTGCATCTATTTTAGGTTTTTTGATTTGAGGTTACCATGAGGCTTGCAAAAAAATAATTATAAAGTCATTATTTTAAGCATATCACAACTCTGCTTACAAACAACCAAACCAAGAGAAAAATAACAGAAATTCTACCCTTTAACTCCATCCCTCCCCACCCTCACATTTTAATGTTTTGTTTTTTCCATCCATATCTTTTTATACTATTTTTCTTTCAAAAAATTGTTGTAGTTTTTTTTAGGTTTGCCTGTTAGGCTTTCTACTCAAGAGATAAGTTGTTTATGCACTGCCATTACAGCAATAGAGTATTCTGCATTTGTGTGCTTACTGTACCAGTTAGTTGTACATCTTCAGATGATTTCTTATTGTTCACGAACATCTTTTTTTTTTCAGACCGAAGAACTCCTTTTAGCATTTCTTATAGGACAAGTCTGATGTTGATGAAATCCCTCAGCTTTTGTTTGTCTTAGAAAGTCTCTATTTCTCCTTCATATTTGAAGGGTATTTTTTCAGGATATAATATTCTAGGGTTAAGGATTTTACCTTCAGCACTTTGTATTGCTATGTCATGCCAGCATATGTCATGCCACTGTCTTTTGATTTGTAAGGTTTTCACTGAGAAGCCGTCTGCCAGAGATATTAATGTTCCCTTCTATGTTATTTTTTCTTTTTTCCTGCTTTCCTTATGATCTTTTCTTTATTAGTTACCTTTGGGATCTTGATTATTAAATACCTTGAGTAGTCTTGTTTGGGTTAAATCTGCTTGGTGTTCTATGACCTTCTTGTACCTGAATATTGGTATCTTTCTCTAGGTTTGGAAAGTTTTGTTCTTATTTCTTTGACTAAACTTTCTACTCCAATCTCTTTTTCTGTCTTCTCTTGAAAGCTGAAAATTGTTATATTTGCTCTTTTGAGGCTATGTTTAGATCTTGTAGAGGTGCTTCATTCTTTTTTTTGTTCTTTTTATTTTTTCTCTTCTGATAGTGTATTTTCAAATAGACTGTCTTCAGAATCACTAATTCTTTCTTCTGCTTGGTCAGTTCTGCTGTTGAGAGACTCTTATGCATTTCTCATTTTGTCAATCGAATTCTTAAGCTTCAGAATTTCTGCTTTATTTGTTCTTTGTTATTTCAATATTTTTGCTAAATTTCTCTGATAGGCTTCTGAATTCCTTCTCTGTGTTTCCTAAAGTTCACCGAGCTTCTTTAGGACAGCTATTCTGAATTTTTTGTTTGAATGGTCACATATCTGCATCACTCCAAGACTGGCCCCTGGTACCTTATTTAGTTTGTTTGGTGAAGTCATGTTTTTCTGGAATTCTTGATTCTTGTGGATGTTTGTTGGTGTCTAGACATTGAAGAGTTAGGTATTTATTTTAATTTTCACAGTCTGGGCTTGTTTGAACCCACCCTACTTGAGAAAGCTTTCCAGATATTCAAAGGGAATTGAGTGTTGTGATCTAAGTCTTTGGTATTACAGCTTATCAGTACTGGGGTTGCCCCAAGCCCAACAATAACTCTTACAGACTCCTGGTGGTATTGCCTTGGTGGACTTGGATAAAATATGAGAAAATCCCCTGGATTGCCGGGCAAAGTCTCTCTCTCTTCCCTCCCTGTGCTGGACTGGTCGAGTTGGGGGAGGAGTGATGTGGGCACTCCCTTATGGCCTCCAGGACTAGGTCACACCTGAAGCTAGCCCAGTCTCACCCAAAGCCTGTGGTGACTGTTGCCTGGCTACCTCTGATGTTTATTCAAAGCCCAGGTGCTCTTTAGTGAGCAGATGGTATATCCTGCTAAGGCTGGATCCTCCTTTTAGGGGAGTATGTTTCCTTCTGGCTCAGGGTGGGTTCAGAAATTCCTTCCAGGAGCTAAGGCCTAGACTCAGGAGCTTCAGGAATCTGCTTGGTATTTTATTTTACTGTGGCTGAATTGATACTCAATTTGAAAAACAATGTCCTCTCAACTTTTCTGCTTCCTTTCCCCAGGTGTAAGAAGATTCGCTGAGCCACACAGCATGTAGTTGGGGGAGGAGTGACACAGGCATTGGCTTGGCCTCTTCTGCTGGTGTCTCCCTGGGTCATGTACACCCCAAGTCCATTGATTCGATTCAGCACAGAGTAGGAATTGCCCAAAACTGTAGCTTTTGTGGCCAACTGCCTTACAAATGTAGTCCAGGCCCCAGGCTGCTTTTTGTCAGCTGGTAGTGGGGATAGCCATAACTCAGATTTGGGGTGGAAGATTTCCCTCTGGCCAGGCTGGTCTAAATGCTCCTCCCACTGTGGACACAGGCAGAATTCTGTGTTCCCTTTTATCAGAGCAGCCTCGGGTTTTAATACAAAGTCTCACAATCACTTCACTCTCCCTGGGGCACACAGATTCTCTCTCCACTGGTTTTACTGGTGCAGCATTGATGGGGGATGGGGAAGGAGTGGTATCGGCAATGCATGATTGTCTTTTCTGCCCTCTTCAGTGCCTCTTTCCTTGATAGAATGTTAAAACGAGGTAGTATGATCACTCACCTGATTTTTGATTCTTCTGAAGGTGTTTGCATGTGTGGATAGTTGTTAAATTTGGTGTTTGTGTGGAGAGATGATTACTAGAGGTTTCTATATAGTCATCTTGCTCCCCACCCTCCTCGAAACTTGTTCTGAATTCTACTCTTATCTATAAAACAGGATGGAGAAGACTATACCACTTGTGGTTATTTTGAAGAGTAAAAGACAATAATTTATGTACATTGCAAAACATATAGTAGATTTTAAGAAATGCTAGCTATTATTTCATGGAAAGTGGTTATAATAACACTTCTATTTGTAAGAAAAGTGACTGTGTGTATTCGATGCTGTAGTGTGCCTTCCAGACTCCCCAATTTGTGACATTGGTCCTCATTCTGCCAGCTTTCAGGACTTTTGCTGCTGTTAGATCATACCTAAGCTGCATGACTGATTGATATAGGATCCAAAGGCCTTGCACCTTTGCCTTATTGTGGCATTTCTAAATGGCCGTCCTGACCCCTGAGCTCCCCATGGGATCGGCCGAGGCCTCTGCTGCAACTGCGTTGCAGTTCAACTTCCGCCTTTGCTCAGTCCAGCTTTCTTCACTCCTTCACAGGAACTGCTTCTGAAAATATTCCCCAACAAAATTCCTTTATGCAAATCTGTCTCAGAGTTGGTGTCCAGGGCACCTAACTCATGAAAGTGTGACTTGAGGAATGCTAAAATTTCTCCCCACCAGCCTACCTGAATATCAAATATTAGTGTCAATCACTCATCCATTCAATACCTACTTCTCTTTGTCAAGGACGTACCACATGTCAAGCACTGTGCATCTTTTTCAGTTTTCTTAAATGTATCTTTTCCAACTAGAATGATACACTGCTCCTAAACAGGGGCAAAATGTTCTAACATGTTGGCAGCAGTGAGATTTTCTGACTGTCTACTATAATCAGTGTCAGCTAGTAAGGAACTTTTGGTAAGGTTTACTAGAAACATTCGCTAAGTGAAAGAAATATACATTTGATTTATGTTGAGGAAAATAATGTAACAGCATGAATAAATTATGAAAATATGCGATTATAACAGGGAGTACATTAGAATAACAGATGCAAACTTGTTTTGTAAATTATGAGGTTATTCTCAAGTTATGTATGATTTTATTCTCAAGCTGTTCATTATATCTTTCCTCCTATTTCATTTGATTTGAAAGCATGTTTTTCTAAATGGGAACTAGTTTATGCTCTATAATTAGAGGCAGCAGGGTGAAATGAGAAGAGCATGGGTTTTAGTGTAAAAAAATATTTGGGGTTAAATTCCTTTGCCACTTTATAATTGTGACCTTGACCTTGGGAAAATTACCATGTTCTTTGAGCCTTGGCTTTCTTATAAGTGAAATAAGAATACTAATACCTACTCCATAGGATTTTTAAGATAAGTAAGTGAGATGATATATGTAAAAAGTATAATGTCACTTTAAAAGAACTCAATAAATAATGGTAATTACTGTTAGTATTAAAGTATCTTGTTCATACATGATGCTCAGCATATGTTGAACCTCATTATATAATTAAATGCATTACTAATACCTGGGAATTCAAGATTTCCTAAGGTGAGCTTTTGATTTGAGAGGTCACATAACAGAAAACTTTTATCTAGACCAGCTAATTCAAGACTGTAAAGATTAAATGAGTTGATGAAAAAAATCAGCTTTCCATAGTACTTACTGAGTACATTCTTTAGATAATACTTTCTTAAGCACATAAGCACTAGGATTTTTGTTGAACTAAATAAGCATTTTGTTTTATTGTTAAAATTATCAATCTGCTTCAAAGTACAATAATATGATCCTTGAAACTTTTATCTATTTAAAAGGAAAGCAAACTATTGTAAAAAATAAGTGTTCTAATCTGGCCACAGATAAGCAGAGTTTTGATTGTGCCTATATATTAAGTAGTTAAACTTAATAAAATAAAAACAGAAAAATTATTGAGCATATCTTCAACTAAAATAAAACTTTAAGAGAAATGTGGTTCATACTTTTTATTTCTGATCTCTACAGCAACTAACACTTTCTTTAAGTTCTCACAGATGTGAAAAATCTATCTTGAATATACTTAATTTGGATCTAGACCAAATGCCTTAGCATAGACTAAGAGTGAGGCTCAGTTCATTTCCAAGGTATATTTTTTTTCTAGTGGTCTGCCTACCTTGGGAGTTTTGAGATATTTTTTAGACAGTTGTTTTTAGTAAATATGAGGGCAAGACCTTGATGAACTCTGATGTAGCTACTCTAGTCACAGATATGAACTAAAGACTTAGATATGGCTTCATGCCTAAAGGACCATCTTGAAATACATAACAAATGCATTGGCTTGGAGCAACAGAAAGTCATATATCTTTATTTTCTAATACTTTAGAATTCTACTCTGATTGTTCAGGGCATGGAAAGTAAATGATTTGGTAGTAATTATAAATGAGAATTTTTTATTTTACATGGACCATGATTGTAATGGTTCTTAAAGAAGAAAAAAATCCTGAATGTCAAATATTAGTGTCAATATCTGTGTGTATGTGTGCATATGGTGCAACCCCTTATGTGTGTATATGATATATATAATATTGTGTGGTGGTGACTTTATTTTCCAACCTTTGGGTGACTATTACAGTGCAGGTTAGGTTAGAGCAAAGTAGCAGAATCATCAGTGGAGAGGATGTCCCACTCTACACTTCGGTGAGAATGTTATGACAGGTGCAGGACCTGCAAATGCCAGGGCTCTGGTCATGGAGGAGTCTAGCTGGCAAAACGATAGTGAGGGCCACAATTGGAGTCCCATGCTGACACAGCTAACCTAGCCTTCATCTACTTGTGGCGATGACTTCCTCTTGCCAGGTCCAAGTCATAGGGAAAAGGCAAACGTGACTGTTACAGTTTTGTTATAAGGTATATATGCTACTTAGCTGTGCTCCTTTAGGCAAGTCACTTTAAGTATTCATGACTGCTCTGCCAAGTGGGGCATAATGTAGTTAGGAGGATGTTGAAAAATGTAAAGTGCTACATTAACATAATAAACATAAATAATTACCATTATAATTTAATTCATTTTTTGTAGCTTTTAAATTTCAAAGATATTTAAATGTCTAATTTTCTTTTTCTAGACCAACATGGTATTGAGAATACCCTTCCCAAGGAAAAGGGAAGCAGAGAGCTCCTTGTCTAATCCTAGGATTGTTTTTCTTAAACAGCTAATGGAGATGCTATCAGAGGGGTACATGACTGCTTCAAAAGTCAGTTTAACAACTTTTCTGAAGAGACAGTATTGGCAGTTATTGGAAATTGACCACAAATTTGGCTTTTAAACAATTATTATTAACTCTAACAAGAAGAGTTGAGAGCAGAGAGCCCTATTTATGAATATATTGAGGAGCAAATTTTTTCTCTCTTAATACTATAAAGACTCATCAATGAAGCTGCATTCAGTTTCATAGGTTAATGGTGACCCATTTCACATGTCCACCTTTCCCTTTCCTAGAGAAGTGAGAGAATTAAGTTTCATGAATGCAAGCAGATTGTCGGCGTTGTCAACCCAAGAATGACAAGGTGCATAAATTTGAAGAGGAGAGCTTTATTTCCTATAAGGGGTTGCAGCCTGCAGGGTGGCCATTCTGACAGGCTGGGAAGCGTAGCCTCCCATCAGAAGCCAGAGACGAGCACTTCTAGGGAACAGTAAAGGGAACAAGAATTTATGCTGAGTGGGATGTCCAAATATCATATTTTATAAGCTATAAGAAGAGTCATGGATATTTATGGGAGGAGAAACATGCACATGCACAATTGAGTTTCATGCCCCTTCGTGGTCCCATGTTCATTCAAAAAATGGCAGTGTTAGCATGATCTGAAGGTGAAATTTTCAGCTCTCTGATGTCCAAAGGTAAAGTAGAGAAGATGAGGCCCTCTGTGCACAGCCTCTGTAGACTAGTCAAAGACCAGTGGTCTCTTATCAGGAAGAAATGCTGGTCACTTGTTGTGCCGAGACTGCAAAATGGAGGGGAAGTCACAAGGTTGGTTGAAATCAGCAGTGGAGCAAGTCTTTCAGAAGGGCTAGTTTCTGTTTCACCCTTAGGAAAGAAAGCCTAACGGTGGTTAGCATGGGAGGGGTTATAATGAGGCATGTCTGACCTCCCATCCTGTCATGGCTGGGTACTCAGTTTTAAGGTTTCTCTGGGGTCCCCATCTCCAAGAGGGGGTCCGTTCAGTTGGTTGGAGGGCTCAAGATTTTATTTTCATTTCTCAGAGTAAACCAATTACTGATTAAATAGAGAATAAGTCAAAGTATTACCTAAAATCACTATCACCCTACCCTCTGTTCAGCACTGAAGGTAGAAAACTACATATCTCAAGTGGATAGATAGCGTTATTCTATGATTATTAGTTCTTTCCAAGTTTCTTAGTAGTTCTCACTACAGTTGAGGAAGCTACTTAAGTATATTTATTTAAAAGACCTCTGTTGCCTCTGAGAAAACTGCTAATTATGTGGAAAATTCAACATGGGATAAATGGCAATTCTAGCATATATTGATGGCTGCCTAATCATCCAAAGTAATTCAGACTCTTTCTTACTGGCTGGTAGAAGAAACCTTCAGTCACAGAAACTGAAAAAGCCAGACACTCACTTTCCCAGCCTACTTGCAATTAGACTGCAAGTAGGACGAAGAATGTAATCTTAGTTATGTGAGTTGAAGGTGTTTTCTGGGGGTTTTTTAGGAAGGATTCCCTTACTTAAAATAATAAAAATGCCCAAGGAGAGGCCTCTCCCTTTCTTCCTGCATTGGACAATGTCAAAGCAGATTCAATGCTTGAAGATTTGCAGCCATCCTGTGATCATGAGAACAAAAGCTGGAGAATAACTAGGAACCTGATCCAGAGCTGTATCTTCACTGAGTAAATGCTGGAATAACCTAGACATGTTATTTCTGAGGAAGTATTTGCATTCTTTGAATACAAACAAGGAATTATGTGCATTCAAAAGGGAAATGCGGCGAATGATGGTGATACATTTTGTTGAAGCCTGGATAATTGAGAAAATGATGAAGGCATTTCTCATAGGCAAAACCTAGGAGAAGAAACAGGTAGAGGGTTGAAAATAATGAGTATTTTAGCAGCCTCAGGTATTGTACTGAAAATAGATGATTCAAATAAAGATGAATGTATTGAATATTGACACTTTGGCTGTTTTCTCCTATTTGATTCCAAGTTTGATGGTGTCAGCACCACCATCTTTCAACCCAGGGAATAATAGAAGATTCATTCTTAATGGAACTGACTAGATCCACGGATATGAATACTTCAAGGATACACCTTCAAAAGGCAAGATTTCTTCTTGATCTCTCTATTGTGTAGTGTACGACAAACAAGCTCATTTAAGCACACATTGCTTCAAATAAGCTTTAACAATAATTTACTCCTGAATATCACAGAATGACAAAAAAAGCACTTTACATTTGGGGCAAGTATCTAACAATAACAACAATAAAATCAGAGACAAAACAAAACAAAAAGAAACAAAAGCAGGAACTCAGAAAAAACAAGTTAAATATAAGCACCAGAAGAAAAATGCAAAGAAACCTGTAATTAATATGTTCAAAATGAAAAGGAAACACACACACACACACACACACACACACACACACACGCACGCACACATATATATAATGAGAAGAGGATACTAGTTCTAATGAGAAGAGGATACTAGTAAAATAAATAGTCAACAAAAATAGTTTGTTTTTAGAGGTAAAATACTCGGAAATTGTAAATCTAATAGCGAAAAATAAAATAAATAGAAGATTCATTGAAAATATTTCCCAGAAAGAAAGAAGAAAAGGAGTTAACAAAAGGCAAACGAGAAAGAACAGACTGTGGGAGGTCCAAACTCCAAATGATAGGATTTCCAGAAAGGTAACAAAATGAATGGGAGAAAATTATCAAAGAAAAAAATTCGAGATTTTAAACTAACTTCCCAGAATGATAGAATAGTAAATTCTGAACTGGAGGCCCAGTGAGTATCCAGTTCAATGAATGAAAAAGAGCCAATGGCAAGTAGATTCCTATTATGAACTTACTGTGCCCCACACAATGATCTTTTAGGTTATCCACATTATGGAAGAGGATGACCAGGCATTGCTCTAGTTATTTGAGTTTTTTTTTTTGTTAGAATGTAGCAATAATGACATATAATAATTGGAAGCAGTGCAGGAGTAGTTAAAAATGTAGTCTTGGATTTTTATACATCTGAATTAAAGTCTTAGTTCTGCAAGGCTTTACTGTGTCCATGACCTTGAGAAAGTCACTCAATCTCTCTAATCTCAGTTTTTTGTTTTTTTTTTAGCTGCAAACTAGAGATAATTAAGAAGTAACAACAACAATGACAATAATAGCAATATCTTTTACTGTTCCCCTAAGATTAAATAAGGTAACCTGTGTAAAATACTTAGCCCAGAATGTGGAACATCTAAATAATTCAAAAAAATGTTAGCTATTGCTATTGATAGAAGATATTTTCCTTTCATGTTACTTTATACTGCTCAACAGGTAGGTTTGAATATAGTTCACAATTTGTTTTTGATTTGATATATATCAGGAAATAATCGTTTAAACAACAATAATTAAAAATAATAAATACATCTTTATATACTCCATTGGGTGCTGATTTATTATTTCTGAGTCAGCTAATATTTTATTTTCAGATCTTATAATAAATACTATTATGAGAATAATATATTACAACTGAGCAAATTTGTCCTCACAATCCATATTTGTCATTGAGCTTCCAAACTTTCCTTCATATTTCGTTAATGTGTATCACAATTGATTTATCACCTCTGGGAAAGAAATGGTATGTGATCTTATTGTGTTTGGAAATTTAACACATCTTTCCTTTGTGTCATTGGGATGCTTTTATCTTCAAGGTGGACAAAGCAAAGTTTGGAATAAAATCATCTAACATTAATTCAAACCCTGAACTATCAATTTGCACCAGAACAGTGGTTGGTCCACATCAGTGTGGCTGGCACTTTTGGTTGGGACTCAAGCTTCATCCTCCATCCTTTCCTCCTCAGTCACCTTCTAATGACTGGTCTAAGGGTGGTTTGCAGTGATTCTAGCTAAAAAGAAATAAGTTAACATAGGCAGAAGTCACTGCAGAGGGGTTCCTGCGAAAGCCTTATAAACTGTACAAACTCAGTATGACCCTATGGGCTTCGTTCTTTTGTTTTCTTTCTGCCTATAACATGCTACAGAATGCCTAGGAATAGAGCATTTGTAACCCTAGGAAAAAATTTATATCAAAAAGAGAATGAGTTGGGGTACTTTGATGGTATCAGTTCTGGACTGTTTACTTTTTGAACTTCTTGAGTGAGAAAACCAAACCAGACAAATAAAAACTCTTTAGTGGATTTAAGCCTTTGTTATGTTATTTGCAGCAAAATTATTGTTTTCCTAACACAACTAGACTCAATTTATAACTTAAAGTAACCAATGAAACTGGTTGTTTCCTAAGGGGTCTATACTATGGGGAACCAGAGTGAGTGAATTTGGAAATGACTTTGTTTTAGGAAAGGCCAACTATACTTGTTTCCCTCCTTTAATGGGCTCAGCCTGGCTACTGGACCTTTAGCATAAGTTCAGTAGCTTAAGCTTTGAGCCCTGCATAATAATAGATGGGATATTTAGTTGCTGATTTATTCAAATATTCTTATATATAAATTTTAAAAATGTTTTTTTTAGGTTTTGTTGTAGCATAACACTAGTTTTGTAAAACAAATTTAATGGCATTTGTATTTTTCCACATGTAGCAAAACGTTCATACAGAATAGGGATACCCTATTTCTTGAAAATTTGAAAACATTTTTCTATAAATTTTTTTTAGTCCCACATTTCCCTTGGAGTGAATTCTTTGAGAACATTTTCCATTTTCTCATGTTTTTGGTCCATTTAGTTTTCAACCTTTACTTGCGACAATTTTGATATTATGGATTTTATTTAAAATTATTAATTTTATTGTTTGTTAAACTTATAATTTAATAAATATAATTTGATTACATATTTTTTATTATTTAATTATTTTTTTATTTCAGCATGTTATGGGGTATAAATGTTTAGGTTACATATATTGCCTTTGCCCCACCCCAGTTAGAGCTTCAAGTGTGCCCATCCTCCAGAGGGTGCACACTGCACCCATTAGGTGTGAATATATCCATCCCTTCCTCCCCGCTCCCACCTGCCAGACACCTGATGAATGCTATTACTGTACGTGCACATAAGTGTTGATCAGTTAATACCAATTTGATGGTGAGTACCTGTGGTGCTCGTTTTTTCATTCTTGTAATACTTCACTTAGTAGAATGGGCTCCAGCTCTATCCAGGATAATACAAGAAGTGCTAGATCTCCATTGTTTTTTGTGGCTGAGTAGAACTCCATGGTGTACATATACCACATTTTATTAATCCACTCATTTAAATTACAATTTTTTTTCAAGGTGATTGCCATTAACATTTTTATTTCCTATTAAATACTCCAAGGAATTTCCTTAGAATTACTTAAATTCATATAGTCATCAACATTGCCACGAAGAAAGCAAAGACATCATATCAGTGTTAGGTCAAATCTGTTTCCTTCCTCGCATAACTTAAAGAAATGTTTAGGAAACTGTGACTATTGAGCAGTAAAATGCTGACTTCTTCAAAACACTCTGTGTAGGCTTAGACTGGAGGCTTGTGGCTCTCTTGGCCTGTGGCTCTCTTATCTCTCTTTACTGGCCGACAGGTGCCCGTCTGACTCTGGCCACCACACCGTGCACGCAGGGATGCATGCATCTTGGGGGATGCCCCTGCACTCAAGTGGCCTGAGGCCTTTAGACCTCAAGATTGTCATCCAACGTGGGGTACCAGCTAATGGCTGTTCGTCCCCCTCGAGGGGACGGCTGACCTCCATGCTGAGTATGAAGGTAAGGGGCTTGTGTGTTGACTCTCCCTCAGCAGCAGGGAGGGCTCTGGCCAGTCGGTTGGACAGCACAGCCCAGTAGTTGGCCTCTGCCTCCGCAGCTCCTGATGGCAGCTAATTTGGGAGCTGCCAGGCCTCCCTTGGGACATGGCCTTCTTCAGGGTCAGTCCTGAAGGTGATGGACCGCGACATGAAGTTCGGAGGGTTCGGGACTGACTCCCCAGGCAGGATCTCGGTGGAGGGGAGAGTCTCCAGATGAAGGACTGGATCCTGACCATTGGGCCTGCCACTGC
>CAUYSK010019354.1:0-21682 GCA_963575035.1 Avahi laniger | reverse complement strand
GAGCTCAGAACGATCCGCCCACCTCGGCCTCCCAGAGAGCTAGGATTACAGGCGTGAGCCACCGCGCCCGGCCCAGAACTTTAGTTTTTTAAAAAGAAAAAGGTAAAGACTCAAGACATATTTAAAAGAGAATCAATAACCTTTGCAGTTGATTGGATGGGAGGTGGCAGAAAAGATAAGAGGAATAGGTTGGTGGTGAAAAAGAGAAGCCTAAAATGACTTTCAGAGTTCTCATTTCAGAGACTGGGTAACTAGGAGAGGGAACACAAGAACAGAAATCTGAGGACGGATAGGATCAATTAATGAAATTAATTTTAAACTTTGAGCTCCAAAACCTATGGGGCATGCACCTCAAAACTAGCAAGTCTTAAAATTCACACATATGGATGTGATTAAAATTTTGCTCAATCTCTGAAGGAACAAGTTCCATCAATTGTTTTTATCTCTTCATTCTATTTGCAGTATCTCCTCCTTAAACTTCTTCCTACTTGGTTAATAAAACATTTTGATTCTGCAATTTAAAAAGCAACTCTCTCATAACTCCATTAGACAGAAGAATTAAAAATTAAAAATAATTTTAAAAAGACTTCCTCACCTCCTCTGTCCATTGTAGATTTCTGCCCCATCGCAAGAATGAAACTGCTTTCATTACTCTATGTCATCGATAATCTTCTAATTGACAAAATTAATAGATTATTTTACTCAGCCTATTAGATTTTGAGGGGAATGTGACAATGACCCTTCGCCTCTAATTAGCACTATCTCCTACTTTGACATGGTGTTCTTATTAACTGATCCTTCTCATTTTCCTTGAACGACTTCTCTTCTTCCCACTTCCAGAAGGCCCCCTTTCCTTCTGTTTCTAAACAGCAATGTCACCAACATCTCTGGCCTTAACTATGTACTTCATCAAGGGCTTAATTGCCCTTGATTGGATTCAGTGCTGAAATTCCTCCTTTGGGGAAGAAGGCGGCCTGAATGAATGAGGAATAGGTGTGCACAGACACCCTGAGTGAAGAGTTGAAATCATGGCCGAAAGAAGCAGCTACTCCTCAGTTCACTTTGATATTTGCCATGTGAAAATGACAAGCACTGTGCCTGGATTACCTGGTTTATTTTTTAAAAGCTCAATTTTTTTATTTTTATGTGATATGATATTAAAGTAGCTTATTTATTGTTAAAATCTTCTTAGGAGGGAAAAATATAAACAACCTATTCCTTCAAATTGCTAGTTTGCAATCTGTGACATAAACAAATGACTCATCAATTAATGCTTACTATCCTGACCTCTGTCCTTAATTACAGAATCAAAGTTCCAGCTGTAAACTGGATATATCCATTTTGTTACTACACAGGCATTTCAAATTCAACATATTCAACATTGAGATATGTGGGATCTGGCAAGTTCAGTTTCTAGACTCTTTCTTAAATCTACTTTAGGATATATTTAAGATCTTTTATATACATCATCTTCATTTGTATATCAATGATAAAATCTAAAGATAATAGTTAAACTAGATTCAAATCTCTGAATGACTTTTATGCAATTAGGTCATTTCAGTATATTGAACAATCTGTATATAACAATAGCAGTAATAGTAGATGTAGCAAAAACAATAGAAGACAATATTTATTTCTATTACTGTTTTAGGCATTGTGTTAAGAATTTTGCATGAATTAATTAAAGAATCCTCACAACAACCACAGGAGAAAAATAATCATTATCCTCAATTTATAAATGAGGAAATTGAGACTCAAATAACTTCCCAAGGGAATCTTAGCATAAATGATGGGTTTGGGGTCCAAATTAAGACCTGACCGACTCAAGAACTTGTGAACATTATGCTTTGCTGTTATTCCAATCTATACCAAATTGTGGCTGTTGAAGTTGAGGTTCAAAATGTTTTAAAACATTAAATAAGAAATCCATCATAAATAATAAAGTTCCTTCCAGAATAGTCCTGAGAAATCATGACATTTTGGACCAACATAGATTAATGACTCTCCATCTCTGGGGACATTTGCAAATATGTTACCACATTGTAAATGTGTTTAGCATCACTCTCTCCTTCAATTCATGGAATCTCTCCTTTCCTTTTAAGGACTGCCTGTATCCCATTCCAGAGTTTGTGGTTGGATGGCCAATCAAAGGGCCATACTTAGCCCATAACGGGATGGAAATGTAACCCCCACTGCAAGAGTGGGAATACATATTAGTTTTCTAGTTTGCAGAGAGTAGGATGGTGGTTACCAGAGTCTGGTGTGGTTAGGGTAAGAATAAGGAGATTTGGGTTAAAAGGTACAAAGTTTCAGTTAGGAGGAATAAGTTTTGAGATCTGTTGCAACAGTCCCCAAGCTTTTTTAGCACCAAGGACCGGTTTCGTGGAAGATAATTTTTCCACGGACCAGGGGTGGAGGGAGGATGGTTTAGGGATGATTCAAGCGCATTACATTTAGTGTGCACTTTATTTCTATTTTTATTACATTGTAATAGAAATGAAATAATTATACAGCTCATCATAATGCAGAATCTAATGCTGCTGCTGATCTGACAGGAGGCGGATCTCAGGTTGTGATGTGAGCAATGGGGAGAGGCAGCTGTAAATATAGATGAAGTTTCGCTGTCTCACCCGCTGCTCACCTCCTGCTATATGGCCCGGTTCCCAACAGGCTACAGACTGGTACTGGTCTGCTCCCCGGGGTTGGGGATGGCAGATCTATTTGACAACATGTGACTATAGTTAATAATAATATAATGTATATTACAAAATTGCTATGGGAGGAGATTTTAAATGTTCCTACCACACACACAAAAATAAGTGTGTGAGGTGATTAATATATTAGTTATCTTGATTTAATCACTCCAGAAATAATACACATGTTAAGATACCACATTGTACCTTATAAATACATACAATTATTATTTGACAATTAAAAATAAAATTTAAAAACAGTGATAAAAGAAAGTTGTACCCTATTCTCTGAGATTCCTGGTTATAAGTATGATATAGGTTTGAAGCTTATCTATGAGATGCAAAGGTTCTCTGTACAGCCCTGAGAAGAAAACCTGTCAAGGATCAGAAGTAACAGAAGAAAACAAACATGACAGACAGAGTGAAAGAAAAAATTTCTGATGACATTATTGACCTCACGTATCCAGCCACACCTAAACCTAGAAAACCTTTGAAACTTTTCTTGAGGATGCATCTTTTTATTTTTTTTAAACTAGTTCAGATTGGAATTCTGTCACTTCCAATTGAGAGAGGCCTAACAAATATACCTTGGAAGAATAGGCATCTTCGACAGAGTACCTCAAGTAGACTGGCTGACTTATGTTATCTTGGTGTACCTCCAAATCAATCGTAGGTCATGAAACATTGTTAATAGTCAGTGCCCATCAGTAGGCACATTGCCCAGTGCCAATAGTCAGAAACCATTCTAAGATATGTTACTTACAGTGTGTTGCAGATCAGGTGGTCACTGCCTTCCAGAATGTTTCCCTATATGGATTGGGGGTCAAAGCGGGGCAGGGGGTGGTAGCCAGGAGAGGCTGTGAATAAACCTTGCTGGTAACTTGAGAACAACTTAAATTCTTCAAGCAACATTTCTACTGGACTCTGCCAACATACCCATTTTAATATGTAAGACAAAAAGGGCATGCACAAACAATTCACGAAAGAGAAAATTGCTCAACCTCTCAGGTAATAGAAATGCCAAATAAGGCAAGTTGCCATTTTTCAGCTATGAAACTTGTGAAAATGTGTAGCAATCCTAGTGCTGGTCACAAAGTATTGTCTAGCTCTCTTCCTTTTTGGTACATGATACATTTGCGCTTCCTGGGCAACTTGTGATAGGGTGAAGCTCTATGACTTGTTATGACTAATAGGATTGTGAAAGTGATATTTTTCGCTTCTGGACTAGAACATTTCATAGCTGCTGCAAAACTCTCCAGAGCTATTCTGGGTGGAATTCCAGAGAAAGGATGATACAGAACACAGTCCCCATTCAGACTGCAAAAGATGTGTAGTCTGTGCAAGATATCAACCTAAGTTGTTTCAAGGCACTGAAGTTTCAGGGCTACTTGTTACTGTAGGTAACATTGCCTATCCTGATTGAAATAAAACATAAAAAGTGGTAACAGCCTATTTTTACAAGGTGGATTAAAATTGTACACTTATGTACTCTTAGAGGTAGGATAAATTGGGGGAAACTTTGTGGAGTATACATGTCCTAACAGATCATTAACTTATTTTAATAAGCAATGTATTTGAGTATTAAAAGAAAAAAAGAAGTGTTAGCATTGATAACAAAAGTTTTATTTTCCAGGAAGTTCAGAGACTATTTTGTTTTAATAAAGTTCCAGTGTATTGTCAAGAGTACCCACTCTGAGTTAAGCCCCTCCGCTAGGAATCCAGTCTCCACCTCTTATTGGCTATCATCGGTTACCCTTGCTACACATCAGTTTCCTCATTCAAAAGATAAGGCTCACAGCCCGGTGAGGTGGCTCATTCCTGTAATCCTAGCACTTTGGGAGGCCAAGGCAGGAGGATCAATTGAGTCCAGGAGTTAAATACCAGCCTGAGCAACATAGCAAAACCCTGCCTGTACAACAAATGAAAACATTAGCTGGGTGTGTTGGCGTGCACCTGTACTCTCAGCCACTTGGGAGGTTAAGGCAAGAGGATGGCTTGAGTCAAGGACTTTGATGTTGCAATGATGTATAATGACACCACTGCACTCTAGCCTGGACAACAGAGCACAAGATCTTGTCAAAAAAAAATGAGGCTCACAATATTACCAAAATTAATTGGACAGAATAAGCACTTAGTAAATGTTAGTCATTAACATGATCATCATTATGTGAGAACTTACATTCTGTTTCCCAACTTGCCCAAGTCAGTATGTCCTATCCTAATTCATACATTCATTATTGATGCTTCATTTATTTATATTAGTATATTATTATAAATTTATTTTAATTCTATTAAATCATTTATGGAATAAGGCCGAATATTGCTGAAGGTATTGTAAAAAAAAAAAATCCCTTTCCTCCATATTCAAATTTGGGATCAAGTAACATCAAAATATCATCTTTATTACTTACAAAAGTGATGGGAGACTATAACTTAGACATTGGGCAGAGTGAATTTGTTAACTTCACCCCTGAAATGGACAAATTTATCCCCTTCTGCTCTGATCATAAGTACAGACAGGAAGCTACAGACCAACCATACTGGAGCAGGGTCCTTATCAAATGGCAAAGAGCAGACGACGATACTCTCCTCCTGAATACAGATTCAAGAAAAGGAGAGAGGAACAGGTTGCACTGATATTTACCTACTCCCAAACTCACCTGCCGGATAAGTCCCCCCTTCTCCCTAAAGGTAGGTGGACCTGAAGGCTAGACAGAGACGAAGGGTGGGACCCACACAACTACTCCTGAGCCCTGGCAGAGGCATCTCACTCAAACACCTGGATGGGTTTTGAGTTTCTTCAGCAGCTATAGCCTGGGATTTTCTTTTACTGGAATACATGTGATTTCTCATTCACATTGATAATTACAAAGAGTTAAAAGATGATCACAAGAGAAAATCAAGGCATGCACCCAGTTTAACTTGTTTCTTAAATTGGTCCCTTTTCTTCTCTAAATAATGTAGGGCTCTCACTATTTGCAGGCTTTCAGTAATTAATTTGTTTTCCATTTTCTTGGTCTCTCAATATCTATTTATCTGTCTCTCCCTCTCTCTCTCCCTACCACCCCGCCTCTCGACCCCAACACTCTGTCTTTTCAAGCCTGGCCATTTGTTTTTAAACATGATCTTTAGATCTCTGGAGTCAATACATGAAGTCAATGAGCTCCGTATGCCCCAAATCTTCCATAGTTGTTCACTTTCACTGTCCTAGATTGGATAATTCCAGCAAAACAATAACAAACCCTGGCTTGTACTTAATCTTCTGCCTCGCACACCAGCAATAATGCTTCAATCTGTCTATGTCTTCCCTTAAAGCCCCCATTTTCTCATTTTTGAGTATGTTTACTCAGGACACAGGACTTTTCATGATGACTCTTCACCAGTATTGTTTTGTCATCTCTAAACACATTCATCAATTTTTTGAAGAATTTATGATGCTCTTCCCCTCTCAAATCTGTTCAGATTTTCTGAAACCATTTGGTGTATCAGCCTGATCTTTAAAGTATGTCTCACCATGTGCTCTTCCTATCTGTAAGGTTGGAAGGAAGGGCAAGTAAGTGGATTCCAAACCCCATTCCTGCCTGGAGGCTGGGAATTGAGACAAATGAGGCTAGTGATTCGGTACAGCCCCAAATCAGCATAACTTTCAGTTGCTCATACTCCTACATCAAAGCTCTAATCCAAATCAAAATGGGATCCTCAATCACATATCAAAGGAAGAAAAATTTTTAAATTTATCAATTTGAGCCTTGGAGCATTTCATTAGATGAACAGATGGTATGTAACATGATGGGAAGTACATTAGATAAAAAATGGGATTAACAATTACGAGAACTTTCTGTCGTGTTGTGTTTTTTATCAGATTCTGTTAGAGGCACCTGTTACTTGTTTGCGAAAACCAGAAGCCTTAAGATATCAAAAATAATAGAAGAAAACTATGTGATTTATTTAACAGTAGAATAGTTTAAGTTAAAATCTTTTTCAAAGTTGAATACAGTAAATTGTCTTGATTTATTGAAATCAGATGGTGGGTTCATTATATTAGTATCTATAGTTTTGAATATTTGAAACATTTTATAATATAAATAGTAAGCTATTTTTTAAAATTACAAATTTGGGCCCAGCCAAGATGTTAGGTTTTGAGGAACTAATGATACCCTTTTCCCATCCCCAGTTCAGAAACAATTTAGAAATAGACATAAAAATCAGATAAAGATCATAATGTCATCCTATCACTTGTGAAATAGCTTGGAGAATGTTGCATTAGATCTTTGGCCAAGTGGCCCTGTTAACCCTGATCCCAGAAATCGACTCACTTGTACAGACCCAGGCACAGTGGGCACCTGCAGAAGCAGAGCCCTCCAGCATGACAAGAAAGGCCCTAAGTGAAGGACCCTCTCTGCAAGCAGATCTCGAAATATGGGCACAGGTTGCTAAAGTGAGTGGGAAGGGGCAGGAGGCAGCTTTCTGGGATACTTGAAATGTTCTATTTCTTGATCTATAGTGATTTCAGAAGTTTATAAACGTGTAAAAATCCATCAAGCTGTACACTTAAGACGTGTGTATTTTTGTATGTTTCACCATATGTATTAGTCGGCTAGGGTTGCCATAACAAAATATCATAGACTACTCAACAACAGAAATTTATTCTTGCGAAATTCTGGAGGATGAAAGTCCAAGATCAAAGCATCAACATGTTTAGTTTCTCCTGAGGTCTCTAGCTGCCTTCTCTCTGTGTCCTCAATAGCCTGTTTTCTGTTTGTGAAAATCCCTGGTGTCTGTTTCTCTTCTTCTAGGAACACCAGCCGTATTGGATTAGGGACCCACTCTGCAGGCCTCATTTACCTTTTTAAAAGCCCTACCTCCAAATACAGTCACATTGGGGGTTAAAGCTTCAACATACCAATTTTAGGGAGACAGAATTTGGTCCACAATACCATTTATTGTGGTATCCTGTACTTCAATAACAAAGTTAAAAGGGGAAAAAAGCACAAATGTCCATAAAGTGGGAACACTTTAAGACAAACAAAGAGATTGAATTTACTATATGATGGCTTTGATATGTTCCATTCTTTCCTAAGAGAAATGTTGGTAAAGAGTACAGGAGAACTGGACACCTGTGGAAAAGAAAGGAGATGGGAGAGGGAAAAAGATGGGAAGGGAAGATTGGGAGGTAAGAAGCAGCTTTTCCTGCTTTACAAGTAGGAGTTTGTTTGGAAGAAGCCAGACTTCCTTTTCCTGGGCCAGCTGGTGGGCCCAGGGAGGGAGAGAAGGAGAAAAGAGGTGGGAAGTGGGCATGGGCACGATGGGAGAGGTGGGTGGCTGGTAGGGAAGAGCAGTACGAAAAAGATAAGAGAGAAAGAGACTGAGAAAGAAGGGAAGGAGAGGAGAAAGGAGAAAGGGAACAGAGAGAATGAATAAATATGACTTCATAAGAGGCAGAAATAGGGCTTAGTGTTTAAGTAAATGAACTCTGGATGCCAACTGCGTAAGTTTATGTCCCAGCACTGCCATTTAATAGCTGTGTGACCATGGGGAAATCACTTAGTTTCTCCATGCCTCAGTTTCCTAATCAAATGAAGTAAAGAATACTGCCTACATCCTATGATCAGTTACAGAATCAAATGAGCTAATTAATACATTCACAGCTTGGCATATGCTTAGGCAAGTGCTATATAAATGTCTACCATTATTATCACTCAAGAATTATACACCTAGGATTCCAAGTATAAACAAGAAATGAGAACCTGCCTCTTTGATGATCCAGTGGATGTACACTGTTTGGGAAGTCGTCCATTCCTTTTTTACGCCCATGCTTACTTCTCCAGCTGGGCTTAGGTGTGTATAGTTACGGCCAACTCTAATCAGAGCAACCCTAGACAGATTGCTCAGTTTAGCTATGCTGAGGTGACTGTGAAATACACTGTAGTTCTCATGTGATTTTATTTAAGGTCTATGCTGATATCCCCCAGCATAGACCTAATTTCCCATCTAGGAAATGCTGATATCCTGCCTTCCCATGATAAGGCTAAGCGAGTACTGCATTCCTCAAATGTAATTTTTCTACATGGGTTATCTTGCCTGCTTTTTTTACTGAAGCAGCAAGAAAAAAGAAAAAAAATCCAGCAAAGATCGTTTTATTCCCCTCCACTTCACTGTGATACAGGTTGATAGACCACACTAACCCCTAAGGAGGATCATTTCTGAAATATGAGAGTGCAGGTGTTTTGCTTATTTTCTACATGGGCACTTTTTTCCTTGCCAGTGCCTCTCTCCAGAGACAACACTGCACAGAAATCAGGAGCTGAAAAACCACAGGTAATATTTACTGTGTGTATTTATTAAAAGGCCTTAACAACTAATTGCATAGCGTCACCCACTTAAACACATTGCAAATAGTATTATTACTATGTACGTAAGGAACGTTTCCCTGGCATAGATTTTTAATAGCTTTTAAAAAAGAATATGGTCCTATAGAAGATGCCAAATTTGTGGCTTCATCCAGTGCCATTGGAAGACAGGATGTGGTTCAGCAGTTATGGGGTTGCGGTGAGTCAGCTATGGAGACAAATGTTTCCATGGTGACCTTCCCCATTCATTCAGTGTAAGGCCTCGTATACCCATGAGGATTAATGACACGGCATTAACACTGATAATCATAATGAAGAGAGCTGTCTGAGAGTGGGGCAACCCAACCCTGACATTTGAGAGGAAATAGGATGGAGGAATTTAACCAACGTGTAGAGGAGGAGAATATTGAACTACGGGGAAAGGAAATCATTTCTTCTTTCTTTTATAGAATGGTTTTCCTGCCAGATTAGACTCTGCTGCTGACTGACTTCTATAGTCTCCCTCTGGGCATGCTCTTAGTATTGCGACAGAGCGGGGATGGAAATAAATAACTCAAAGAAGTGATTCACTAAAGGTCCAGAGAACCCGGATTGGAGAATATGGAATGAGCACAGGCTGAAACCCTACTCAGTTGTCTTATTTTATTTGTTTGTTTATTTAAATACCTTCAAGTGTTCCTTAGGAAATCCTTCTAGCAGAAGTCTTTTTACTGAGAGACTTACCTTTCTGTATAGCTTCATGGCACTACATTTCTCCCTTTGGGGGGAAAATAAAATTCTTTTCACATTGTGCTAATGGCAACATTTTATTTTAGCGTACAGAGCTGTGGGGCACTGTACAAACTGATAAGGTGAAACATTAGGAGCCTGCAATCTGAACTCAGATGCCAGCCTGGGTAAAATTATAGACACGAAGAAAGATTATTCCCCTTTCCCAGAGCAGGGTGTAGATACTCAGAGGCTCACAGAGGATTGTGCTTTGTGATTTAGTTAGCTGTTTGCATGGTTATCGCCTTTATTAAATTTCAAGATTCCATAGAGCAGAAGCTTCATCTTATTCATCTTTGACATTGCCAGCTCCACTCCTAACACACACACACACACACACACACACACACAAACATACACAGGCACAGGCACAGGCACACAAACACACACACACACACACACAGGCCTGGCATCTGCTTTACTCCTCACACACACCATTCCTACATATCTATGAAATGAGTGGATTTCTTCAGCGATGTAAAATCACGAATGAGACAATTAAGTACTTGTACATGAAGTTTTAGAAATCCACAAAGTCAAATTATAATGGTTTTTAAAACTATGTAACAGTGTTTTGCTTTTTTAAATGTTTAGACAATTGGATTTGACACAAACACAATAAAGCTTGGGAGGCAGTAAATGAAAAAAATATGTGAAAAAAGAATCAAGAGAGTCTGAAAGCAGCTGGACCATTCCGAGTGATTAAACGATGTCTACAGAATACTGATGGCTGGACCTACCGTGGCATTTTTTAATCCATCAAATATTTATTGAACACCTATTTTAACAGCTATTTGGTCTGCGCCGAGCACTGGCCTAAGTGCTTATGCATATTCGCATATTTAATCTCCCCTAAAAGGTAAACACTATTATTACAATACCTCTTTTTCAGGAAAGTAAACTGAAGTAGAGGTAATGTAAGTAACTAGGCTGAATAAATGCACATCCACAGTAGGGAGTGGAGTCGTAAGCTTAAGCAAGCAGTCTGCCTCCAGAATGCAAGCTCTCAACCACTGCGTGATAATGCCAATCCCAGGGGACAGGACGAAAATCAAGATTTACATATTTGTCTTTGTTTTCACAAAGCTTAGCGTTTTGAAGGGGAGACACGCTGAAAACAATCAATCATGATCACAAGTGGCAAATGCCACAAGAGCCAAGGAAGAACTCTAGCGACAAGTTAGCACAAGTCACCCTGACCTAAGAACTATGAAGATAGTCGTAATGAGGAAAAGATGTAGACAAAGAGGCGAGCATCTCTTTCCTACTGACCTTGTTTTCTGATGGTCTTTGGTGGGGAGATTCAAGTGGCTCAGCCAGAGATGTTGAGTCACATCCAAAGGAAAGCTTTACAAGTGGCTCCTAAGGTCGGCTGATGAACTTTCAGAGATGTCCTTCTGGAAAGTGTGTCCTGGGGCAGAAAGTTAGCATCTGACCAGACAGGCACTATCAACCACGTGGAAACTCTTAGCATAGAGTGTCGGGAAGGACAGTGTTTCCAGGAAGCCAAAAGTATAGAGGTGAACATTCTAGAGAACAGCACAGTCAATAAAGGATTCTGATAACCTCCACTAGGGTTAGAGTGAGTACCATGGACATAAGAAACTTTGGGGAGCCAGGCACCTGCTAAAAAGTCACTCTAAAAGTCAATCTAAATTTTGGCAATTTATTAAACATTTTTATTCATCACCATAATAGTTAATACCTATTGAGTACTTTCTCTGTATCAATCTCTATGGTAAGACTAGGGAGAAAACTATTTCATTATTGTTGTCCTGATCAAAGTTATGACATGGCAGAGCTGGGGCAGGAACCAAAGCCTAACTTATTCCAAAGCCAGAGCAGGGTGTAGTTACTTGCAGTAACTGTGGCTTGTCTCCAAAATTCTTGCTGGTGTTTGCAAATGAAACAAGTTAAAACCAGCTCATAAGCAGGAACTAGTGATTCATTGGATCTGAATGGAGAGCTTGACCCAGGATCATCATACAACCCCCAGAAGTAATTTGTCACTTAATGCCACTGATGCTTGTGTATACAAGGTGATAGCAAAATCTATGGGGACACACTGGAAAAAAATGCAAGATTTTTTTCTCACCTCAAAGTTTTTGTGAATTTTGGCCTGCAAATGAAGCTTTTGTCCTAAAAAGTATTGGTTGATTAGCTTCTTTGATTCAACAAAAATGATGGCAGAGTATCTAGGGGCAGGGCAAAGTGAGGTCAGAAGAGCTAAGACAGGAGAGAGACACATTTTAAAATGTCAGGGCAAGAGGTAAACAAAAGAATCAAGAGCATGGACAGAAGTTGCAAGTCAGTAGTTGCAGAGGCCCCAGCAAACAGCTTACAAATGATCAACAGAAATACAAGGGGAAAAGCAAAATGTGTGGTCAAAGAGGGAGGCCATCCAACATTGTCAGGAGAGCCAAGGACATGGAGGAAGGGGACAAGAGGCAAGGCAAGCCTCTTCTGACCCGCAGCCAGGACTGGAGTCTGGGCCGCACAGAGCCCGCTCTCCTGCCCCTGCTCCTTGAGTTCCCGCTCACCCTGCAGGGACTGAATGAGCCTGGGCGAGTCCCATTTAGTCTGAGAGCAGAAGGCAGTAACCCAGAGGGAAGGGGGGGCTGGTGCACAGGAGATGCTGAGTTTATCAATATTGCCAGTGAGGATACAAAAGAGGTCTTGCAGGTCTTTTGTGAGTCCATCTCGAGTGGCCGAAGTGTTTTAGATGAAAATATCTTTGATTTTTAGGAAATAAATGATTGAAAAATCATTCTTAAAACATTTTAAGACAAGAAGAACCTCATTTGCAAGCCAAAAACTTTAAAGCTTCCTAGGACGTTCCTCCTACAACTTTGCAGCTGCCACGTGACTTGCTTTCTGCATCCTTTCCTGGCAATCATAGTTTCATGCTCCTCAAACAGAACAAAATGTGGCATATCTGGACATCATGTGAAGTACATATTGCTCCAGACATCTGTGTTTAAAGATACATTATGCATGCACTACATTGTACCTTTATATTTGATTACAATTACTTTGTGGCTTATCTGTTTGTTAGTCAATCTTGCATCATGGCTGGGATTGCTAACCATTGGGAAAGGGCATTATAACATCTTTTATAAAATATGGCAGTGCTTAAATAAATATATTTTCAATTCCAGGCATGAGTCTATTTAACTATACTATTTCCTTTTTAAATACAGGTTCAACAGAATGTTGTTTTACTCAAATAATGTACTTACTACTTTGAAAATCTATACCTGAATGACTTTCTAGGAGAGCTCTCAAAAACTAACTAGTTCATTAATAATGTGGACTAAATTATTTTAATTCTTATTTTAATAAGAGCAAGTATTTTTGTTACCTGTAGTAACTTGAGTGATATTTTTGAGAATCATGAAGCAAGAATTTTCTTCCCTGTGTGCAAACCTGTAACTACAGGTTACTGCCCTTGGTCTTGGGGCTTCTTTTGGTTTATTAAAGATTTGACGTATTGTCTTTTGTCCTTTTGGCTGTTGTCACTGTCTTCTCTTTTCCATCCTTTCCGTGGTATCTACTTGGTTCTGGAAACTCTTTTTGGTTGCTTTTTCCTCTTTGTACAAAATGTTGTCTTGTCTTTTCAGCATTTCAAAAGGCCTCCCCAGTGACTTGAATTTGAAGAAAGCTGCAGGGTCATAGCTCAGTGGAAAGCTTAGAATGACAGTGAAATCCCTAAACAGGGACTACTCTTTCTGAATAGGGAAACCTAAAAATAAAAGCTGTCTGCAGCTGGGACTGTGTGCCAAGACAACTATCACTGAAATGCAGAGGAAATCAAAAACATAAAAAAAAAAAAACCTTGCTAGAAAGGACTCCAGTGTTAAATTGGTGCCAAGGCAGAAACGTGGAAAAGGCCAACTCCCTAGTAGTTGGTTTATCACCCACAGATAGTTTGATGTGGTGGAAGTTTGATTCACCCAGGAAATGTCATCCCCAAGAACACAAGGGTATAACAAGAAGCTCTAAGTCAGCCTAACTCCGCTAAAACAACTGGAGGATTTCATGGTCGCTAGGAACCACTCTTTGCTTTTCTTCTTTCTGTGCAAGGACCTGTGATTATCCATTGGCAGTGTTTTCTGCCAGTGCATCTTTTGAATAGCCAGTCCCAATTCTCAGTTTCTCCCTCTCCACCTTCCATTCTTTCTTAGACCAAAACTTCACATCATCTCTGCTTTTCGCTCCTCTAATCTCACTCCACCTGCTATTTCAGCGTATTTTGACCTCCCGTTTTTCAGCCCCTCCTTCTTAATCCTGTTTGTCATTCTTGCATGGTTTCTTTTCCTTTTCTCTTCAATGTATAGCACACTCTGGGTTATTCCTTGTTTGCATCCATTGGACAAATCCCAAGTCTAAATTTAGTATCTACACCCAGGCTGCTGAAAACATTTGAGGAATAGAAAACACACAAATGTGTGGTTAATGCTGCTAAAAATTCATGTTTACCTCTTAAGTGGGACCAGCCGCATGGCTTGACAATTCTTCTACGTGTCCTTTCAGCTTCCTCAACTGTGAGTCACAAATGTTATTTCAACTCTTCACTAAGCTTTGCAGTTCTCTTTATCCTATCGACGTCCTATTTTTTCCCTAGCATATGCCTTTGTATAAAGGAAAGTGAGGCTCTCTGTAGCACATCAGACTACAGGTGTACGTGGGACATCATCTCCTTTCTACCAGCCTCAGTGATAACGCACCCCTTCTAATACTTTTTATTTGGTCACCCACTCTCTGGCTTTTCCTCAGATTGTAGTACCATGCTTATTTCTCTTAATTTAGCAGGAAAAAAAAATCTCTCAAACGTAGATTCCTTTTTAACTGCCTTCCTTTTTTTCTCCTTCCTTTTATTGTTAAAAATAGCCTTCACTTACCATCCCCACTTCCTTATTCACTTCCCCATATTTCATTCATCTTAAACATTATTTTTAATTATCATTAAAGTAACGCATGTCCCTATTTTAAAAGATCTGCACAGAAGAAGAAGAATTTCCAGACATATCTCTGCCTGCTCCCCAGTACTGCTACCCTTTGACCCCTCTTTTAACTCTTTAGATGACCTGAGCACTGTCATTTTAATATTTTTCTTCACCAATGAATGTATTTTTTTAGTTCCCTCATTTTGATAGATAGTCCAGTTTCTGACATAGGGAATAAGTTTTCTGAGTTCTCATGTATCTGAAAATGTTACTTTTCTGCCCTCATATTTGATTAATAGGTGATCTGGATATGGATTCCGTGGTGAACAGATTTGCTCAGAATTTTGAAGGCATTATTCCACTATCTCTAGCACCTAATGTTACTATTAAGAATTTCAATGATATTCCAATTATTGTTCATTTTTATGGTCAATTTTAAAGTTGGGTTTTTTAAAAAAATTCTCAAATATACAGAAAAGTTGCACAAATAGCAGAAGGAATTTTTACCTAAACCATCTGAGAATAAGTAGCAACCTACAACCTCAACACCCTGACTACTTTAGTGTGTACTTCCTGCAAACAAGTGCATTTAACACTTTCCTGTATAAATAAAATGCAGCCATCAAAATCAGGAAATTAACATTGATATGATACTATCATTTGTTAATAACTCTTATAACTCTTTAGGCCACAACTTTGGATCGTATTCAAATTTGGCCAATTGTCCCAATAATGTTTATATTTAAAGGATGCAGCTCAGAATCACTCTGGTAGGCCTCTTAGATCTCCTTCAGTCTGCAATAATTCTTCAGTTTTTCCTTGACTTTTATAAACTTGACCCTTCAGTAGAGGACAGGTCAGCCATTTTGCAGGGTTTCCCTCAGTTTGGGCTGTCTGATGTTTCTTCATGATTACATTCAGGACACACATTTTTGGCAGGACGACCACAGAAGTGATGCCATAGCCTTCTCAGTGTATCATCAGAGTTTTCTAATGCATGTACATCGTTTTTCATTCTTTTACTTTTAATCCTTCCTGTGTCATTACATTTAAAGTGGATCTCATATAAAAATATACAGTTAGGTGACCCATTCTTTGTCTAGTCTGACATCTTTGCCTATTGATTGGAATATATAAATCATTTGAATTAATGTGATTGTTGATGTATAGTTGCATGTACGTCTACAATTATGACATTTTTATCTATGTGTTCCATTTGTTCTTTGTGCCTTTTTTCCTCTTGTTTCTTTTGGATTAATATGAGTATTTTTTAGTATTCCATTTCATCTCCACTGTTGGTTTATTAGCTGTATCTACATGTTTTATATTTTAATGGTTTTCAATATGCATTTTTAACTTTTTCCAATATTCTTAAGTTATTATTATTATTATTTTTATTTGCTTATTCTTTTAGAGATGAGGGTCTCACTTTCTCACCTGGGCTGGAGTGCAGTGATGCAATCATAGGTCACCACAGTCTCCAGCTCCTGGGCTCAAGTGATCTTCCCACCTCAGCCTCCCAGGTAAATTATTAAATTATTTAAATAATGTGTTCAACATTAAAATAATACTATACCTCTTTATGTACAATGTAAGGACAACTTATATCTCCCCTCACCTTGTGCTATTCACCGTAATACTATTTGAGTTGGCTATTTTAATTTTTGAATATTCCAGACTTTTCTAGACATTTTATTTAATTTTAACTTACATTCATTGTGGCTAGAGAGTATACTCAGAAGCACTGCAATCTTTTGACATTTATTTAGACATATTTTAGGGCTTAGCACATCAATTATATTGGTGCGTGTTCTATGTGCACTTAAAAAGAATGCATAGTCTGCAGTTGTTGAATATATTCTATTGATGTCATTTAGCTCATAATAACTGATACTGCTCTGATATTCCATATAGGTACTGATTTTTGTGTCTAGTTGTTTTAATGAGAGAAAAGTGATATCATCACGGGAGTAGTCTATTTCTCTTTTAGGTTTTGTCAGGTATTTAAAAATTAATTTTGAAGCTCTATTATTAGGCATATACACATATATAGTTATTATATTTTCCTAATGAATCAACAGTTTATTGTTATGAATATTACCTTTTATGTTCAATAATACTCTTCGTGTTGAAGTCCATTTTGTCTGGTATTTACACAGCCATTCCATATTTCCTATGCTTACTGACTGCATGGTATAATCTTTTCCATTGTTTTGCTCCAATCCATCTGTATTTTTTTAATGAAAAGTTTTTCTCTTATAAGCAGGATATAATTGGGCCATATGTTTTAATCAAAGCTAAGAATCTGTGTCTTTTAATAGGACTTAAGTCCAATGTAATTGAAAATTACACTATGTATAAATGGATTACTTCTTCCTATTAAAAACAGAAATTCTTAGCCTGGATTTTAAACAAAACAAGACTCAACTATAACTTGCTATTCATTTTCTGTTTGTCTCATCTGTATTTTTTTTCCTGTCTTCTTCCTTTCTTGTCTTCTTTTATGTTAACTGAATTTTTTTAAATACTCTTCTGAATTCCTCAATTGGCTTTTTAAATATACGTCTTCACCTTACTTTTAGTGTATGTTGAAGGGATTACAACATGCATCATCAACTACCACAATCTACTTATAGTTAATTTTATAACACTTCAAATAAAATGTAAGAAATTTGCAAAATACAAATTCCATTTATTTATCCCTGTCACTTTGCTATTGTTGTCAAATATATGTACAAAATATATTCCCAATCATATGGTTTATTGTTTTGCATTTTGTCAAATGGCTTTTAAGGAACTTAATTGAATATAATTTTATATTTACCCACATATTTACCAAGAACTGGTGAAAGAGATGAAGTTTTGGACCTGTGCTTAGGTGCTCGTTTTTCTGGGGTTCTAAAGTTCACCCTTAAAAAAAAAAGGCTAGTCAAGTAAAGTAGTAGGAGTAGAGAAAGAGCAAAGAAATCTGCAACTGGTGGAGATCAATTAGTTGTAAAGATGGCTGCGCTCAGATCAGCCTAGTCCACCCTTGCTGTCGTCACATGCAGAAAAGCAACTTCTCTCTCTCTGTCCCATACTTCTGTTTTTACTCCACCTTAGTGAAGACATTGTTAACAAGAAGCAGAAGCCAGATTTTAAAATGCCTTATTTCTATTTCTTCAAATATCCAGTGTGTTCTCCATAACAGAAAAAATATACATCATATATTTTTTTTACTTAACTGTGCTTACTCTTCCCCTGATTCGTATTTTCTGGTTTGAAATCCAAACTCTCTTTGTAGCATCCATTAATTGGTCCCTGCCTCACACATGTGCCTTCTCATTCTGCTTTAGCCAGACTGTGCTACTTGCCATTTTCCCTGAATTCATCCTGCAGTTTACTGCCCTGTGCTTTTCCTCTGCTTCTCCTTATGCAGGGAGAGCACCTTCATTTATTGACTGTCTGGCAAAAAACACCTTTCAACACTCAGCTCAAGCACCATCTGCACCTACAAGCCTCCTGTTTCACCACCCGCCTCCCAGATGGTAAAAATCCCACCTTCCTGTGGTCCTCCTGCAAGTCCTGCATATTCTACTGTCTTTGTTCTCTTAACATTTAAATGCTCTTGTTTGTTTACCTGACCTTTATAAGCACTTTTAGATCATGGAACACATCTCTTTCCTCTTCTTACTCCATGTTTCTAGCACAATGCCAACACTGGAAGATATTGAATGAACAAGTAACTGAACACATGAAAGGACAAAAGAATATACAGGTTTGTATACACTAAGTTATAGTGGGTTATTTTAAGATGGTAAATATTTTAATAAGGAAGCAATATCTTAAATTAAAGAAGTTAAACTGAGATAAAAATGTAAAGATTATCTTGAGGACAGTAAGAATGAACAAAAGATACTGAGTTTTGTGAATATAAATTGGACCCTGTGTACATATTTTTCCTGTTTTTCTTAGGAAACATAGATTGGCATGCAATTTATAGGTGATCAACACAAGATTCTCAGCAACATTTGATCAAGCAGAAGAGGCCAGAATGAGAGAGTTCAAGGGAAGGAATATCTTCTCTGGACAAATAAAATGCAAATGTGCTTGATCATATTAGGAACTGGTAGAGAAAGAAGATTTAAATTTCTAAAAAATTTAAGTCCAAGGCAGAGGGAAAAAATAGTCTTTTAAAAATCAGTGTTTTAATGATGAATAATTTTGACCAATTAAAGTTTAGACTAATTGCTATGGTGATTTTGGGAAAGAATGAAGCTAATGAGTTTTTGAATGTCAACTGCAATTTTTGAGTACTTTTAATTTGCAATCCTTTTATCTAATGGAGAAAGCATTGAAGACTCACTCTGAATGTATTCAAACTACATTTTGGTTTTTACAGCTGTATTTTAGTATAGGAATTATATTTTACTATAATAGTCACTCATTTTTTGTAAGTAAAGTCTTAGAAAGTCTCTTTTAGGAGTGTCAAATCATACTCTCTCAGATTCCAAAAATAACTTTGCTCAGCATTATACAAGATAAAAATCTAGCCTGATATACTAATCCTATGATCTAGAGGAAAATTGTTGACAGATTGCTTGACCTAGCAAATCATTCAGACAATTCTGCTAGGAACATTGGCCCTGTCATTTTTTTAATATAAATTTTTGATTCATATCAATCTTCACTAAAAGAAACTTTGAGGAAAATGCCTAAGGATTTTGAATTCACTATAGTTTAAATGTTTGTTTCGGGTAGATAGAAAGTAATCCTTCTCTTTCCTACTTTTGCAGAGGCAGGTAGGGGAAATAATAAGAGAGATTATTTGTCTTTTCCTTCTTGTTTTTCCAGATATTAATTACAGTCAATGTAAAAATACAGCACAATTACCTACACATTTAAATTTACTTCAGCCTAGATATTTACCTGAAGATCAGTAGAAACCCCATGTAAACTTTGTGCATACATAAATAATTGGTGCTTATCTTCACACTTTAGGATTTTGTTTTTCCTTTGCTAGTATTGATGTGTACAGCAAAAGGCATGAAATGACACTACAAAGTCTAATGCACCAATCACATGCGCCCAATCATACCCAGGAAAGAAGTAATGAGCTAATTTCCCTCATTTTCTTCCCTGTACTTTCCCCTCTTGATTTTTTTAATACTAAGGTAATATTTAATATCAGGAAAAAAATACACCAAAATAAAAACATGAAAAGCCAAAAAAGGTATCAAACCAAGGGTGATGTTCTATGCCTACATTTCAGATTTACATTGCCAATTATTTCAGGCCCAGGAAACTCAGAGACACAAAGATCCCCTAGTCCTACAAGTATATTATTTTTCCCTTTGTTGTCAGGATGGCAGGCAACACGAAAACAAATACGATAAATATGTATTTGCTATGTTTTTATATTCAGTTGATGGTTTACTAGTCCAATTTTCACTAAATCGAGCTACTGTAGAAAGATATCCGCCTTGTGATTTCACACTTTTTGTCTACCCTGCAATTGAAAGTGACTAATGAAAAATACCACTCGCTCTGAGGCTTTTAATTGACATACATTGGACTGATTTAAGAGCTTTGACCTTTTCCTGTCTAACTCAGGCGCACTAATCTTTGAAATAAACTTAACTCAGGTAAACACACATACACAATACAATTAGTTGAGTGCTAAAGGGTATTAAATTTAACAAGTAATATGTAGATAATGGTCCATATCATCTACAGCTCTATTATGATAAATTATATCTAATTGTGTTTTTAGTGTAAAGATTCATGTACTTTTTTCCTCCATCAATATTTGAGGCAAATACATAAGTTGTTAGAAAGAAATTATACCCCTCTCCAGTAGTAATTGGTCATCAGAGCAATAGTACATCTAAGTGACACCTCTGGGATTTTTCAACATAGCAGATCAGCATATAAAAAATATTTCAAAATTTTTCTGTAAACATATAGATAATTTTTAAAAATCATACCATGGTACCTAAATAATAATTTTATAATAGTTGAGAAACAGAATGACTTTAAAGATTTTACAGGCAAATCTCTTCCTTTGACATAAGAGAAACAAGGACCTGAGAGATGACATGACCTGTCCAAGGTCAAACCTTGAGTTCCTGAAGAAGCCAGAACTAGAAAACAAAGACTTCTTGTATGAGATATATTCATCAGTGCTAAATCCCATTAAAATGTCAGAATGTTTTCATTGTCTTTTAAAATTCTTATTTTTTCCCAGAAGTTTATGTTTATAAAAGCGGTCTTTAATTGATTATTTCCTCACCAACTGTCTGAAATATAAACTTATTTTCAAACTTCAGGTTTTTCTTTTAATAAAAAGTACTTTCTGTTGAAGACTGAAGGGTTTTGTACATTATGAAAGAATAACTTAGAATTTGGACATTTATTGTAGAAATTAGAAATGCTTCTCAGTTTATGTCACCTGAAAATCCACTTGGCATTCAAGATGTTCATTCATCAAATATTTATGGATATTTCATTAATGTCAAATTTTATACGTATGAATGAAACATTCATTTCTGGTTTCTTCTCCCTTTCCTTTTTTAAGCTCAATTGGTTCTTGGTAGCAAGTAAAAGACTAAAAACTCAGGGAAAAAATCTTTTAAAAATAAGGAAATTAATGACTGTTCATATTTCTTCAGATGTTTCTATATTCTATTTAGAGGAGGAGTTCCAAATATACTGTCATCTGACTCAGGCCCATTGCCTTGATTTGTATACTAGAGTTCTTTTTGGTTTTTTAAAAATGTGAACATCTTAACAAATACTATTAGTTTAATTTTGGAAGAGTACTTTGTTGCTTATATGGGACCCTATGCCTAGTGATTTATCAGGCACTAGGCAAATATCAATGAAAGTTAATTGAGAATATTGTCTGGGATCTGTTACAAAATATAAAGTTTGATATTTTAAAATA
>CAUYSK010019351.1:0-68268 GCA_963575035.1 Avahi laniger | reverse complement strand
GAGCTGGAACGCATTCTACTAAGTGAGATATCCCAAGAATGGAAAGATAAGCACCACATGTACTCACCATCAAATTGGTATTAACTGATCAACACATAAATGCACATATAAGAATAACATCTATTGGATGTTGGGCAGGGGGGAGTGCGGGGGGGGGAGGAGGGAGAGGGCACGGGTATATACATACACAAAGAGTGCAATGCGCAGCACCCGAAGGATGGACATATTTGAAACTCGGATTTGGTGGGGGGGGGCAAGGGCAACAAACGTAACCTAAACATCTGTACCTCCATAACATGTTGAAATAAAAAAAAAATAATAATAATAAAAAAAACTTATCATACTACTACCTCACTCTACATGCAAAAATCAATTCTAGGCAGATTAAGCAATTAAATGTGAAAGATTAAGGTATAAAATTTTGATACAAAATATAATAAGGTATGTTTATTATCCTGGGGTAGGAAATATTAGAAAATTACTCAAAAATTCCACCCATACAAAGACAGACTTATAAATTTCTATCACACAATTAGAAACTTTTGTTTATATGAAAAATAATCATTCTTCAGATTTTATACGTATATTATTATATATATAAATATATCAATGAGATATATGTTTCCTATTGATTCTGTTTCTTTGGAGAACCCTACGTAATACACCAACTCAAAATAAAGTGTCCAAGTCTGCTGTCAAAAATTGCAGAGGATACCAGACCATATCTGCTTTCTTTGCTTAAATTTATTTTTTCCTGATCCAGCCATGGTAGCACATTACAACAATTAATTATTTCCTTGTCTCCACCCTCTACTTCCTTGTCTTTTGTTTCCCTAATGACATTTTACCAGGTTCTAAGCAAATATGATGATTTCCTGTTTCAATAACCAAGCATCTGGGCGCTGTGGGAGAAAATATCTTTAATTTAATTGATTACTGGATTACAAATGGCCAGTCTCCATCCTCAATTGGGCCCTCCATGCTTCTCAACAAGATTTTCATGATACTTTTTCCAACTTTCCTGATCATTCTTTATAGCAACTCTTTATAGGGCTACTCCTAGAGTGCACAGGAGTAAGACATGTACTTTTGTGGGGTCCCTATCTGTATAAATGAATTGATTAAAATATTTACTAAAAAATCCCTGGACTCATCTGAGTTACAATGATATATTTATGAAGATTGAGAATAAGAATAGAGAAGAGGAATTAATGTATTTGTTTAGTGTCCAACCAGGGCATGTGGACATCCTTCCTGGTGTCCAAGCACCATCTCTTCATCCTTAACTGTCAAATGTATCATTCCTAGATAATTTTACATTTTTCCCCACAAGAAAAAGGTAACAGCAATATTACTCACAAAGGTTCTTTGGAGACTGTTTTATTGAACAATATAGATCTTCTCACCACTGTAGTTTCCTAATGCCACTTATATAATGTACTTTATATCATTACTCATCTATTGTGGTTTCCATGAATATTGACTTTCAGTGACTCTCTCAAAACTTGTGTCTGTGCTTTGATAATGATAACCACAAATGCAATTCTTTCTCAAATTAGGTAGAAAAATGCAAAAGATCATTATTTTGTTCTAGACATGCTAAATTTACTGTTTTAAAATTCATAGCATAAATATTAAAAAGTATATCTTCCAATCATGCCTTTTCTTTGACTAATTAGACCATAATCCTTGAATTCCTAGTATTTGATCTTTTACACTGTGGACCTCGTTTTCCACACCCTACCACAAACTGAAAGGGTAGTCAAGGACCATGGCATGAGACAAAAAGAGAAGGTTAAAATTAACCTGGGGTAGCATGTATCACCACATTGGTTGGAAACAAGAGAGAAAGTATAGTAATGGGTAGAAACCATTGGCATTACTGAGCAATGGTCTTCCGAAACCCTTGGTGAATTAGATTCAGTCATCCCTAGAAGACTGCTCGACATGAGTCCTAGACATTGCCTAGTGTGGGGACCTCTGGTACCAGTGGCAAGAGGCACACCACCAGTAAGGTGTCAGAGCCAGTACCAGCTAGCCCATGCCACTAGAGACAGGTAGAAGATTTTGAGGTAAACATTTGGCAACTGGAGCTCATATAGGACCAGATTCTGGGTGTTCTGTCCTGACAAACTGAAGTTTTAGCTGGCTGTTCCCAGACCCTCCATGATGTCCCAAGAGGCATAGGGCTAAGAACAAGGGTCCCCCTTGCCCAAGTCTAAGGTCTGTACTACTCAATTAAGTCTATTTTTGCTTTTTAAAAAGTATCTATATCTTCATCAACATCATTATTATTCTCTATAGATCGTGTCAATTTCTACTTTAGTGTGAACACTGAAGTTATAAAGCAGAATTCACTCATCATGTTCAACTTACCAAAATTCGGTTCCAGCTTATGGACTTCCCTATATCCATATTCATTTTTAATTACTTCCATCAAATTACAGTAGTTGTGAACTTTGGAGTCAGAATGATAGAGTACTTCAAAACACAGCGTCTAATGTTGCGTAGGTTTGCAATTCAGCTGCAGATCAACAGTATTTTACTATATAGCCCAAACATGATTTTTTAATATAGAGTACATTTATTATGTAGTTTATGGAGCTGTGGTAAGGTTTAAACACAATGTAACAATGTTAATAAGTTACAGTGTCGGTGATAGAGAGTACCCTATACATCATAGACGTAGTGTATTTGTTCTTACAAAATAATAGACATATATTTTTTCTTCTCTAGTTTAATAAATATAAAAATATTCTTATGTTAAAGTTTAACTTATATGATGAGAAAGAGCTATACCTAAAGTAATGTAAATAACATTTTAGCTATGAGATTTGGGGGCAGAAACATGGGTCTGTCAGAAATTAAAGAAAAAACACTAATGCAAGTTTCTGAATGAGGAGGCAATCTCACTGTCCTAGCCAGCACCTGCTCAACAGAAAAACAAAACACACAATGTGAATAGAGGTTATGTTATTTGTTATTCACTTCATTACATTTGAATTTATTGTTACTTACTTAGAAAAAATTTGCATCAATATGATGGAAGCTTGACATTTATATAAGGAAAGAATTGGCACGGTAACAGAATATAATTCCATAGATGAACAAGTATAGATAAATATGCATGAAACATTTTTCAGTAAAACAAATTTTGCTCTTCATTATAGGTAAGGGCATCCATTATAAGAAATGCATGAAATAAGTTATATTTGACTAACCCAAAGCACAATTATAAAGGTGCCCTTAAAAATATTTTACATTATAGTGCATGAACACTTGTATGACTAATACAGTCATGCAGTCACACTTATCAAGTCTGGCTTAAAACAGAGAAAGAAATATGGAGTCACATTTACAGGAGCATGAGAAAGAAACTATGCATGAAGGTGTGTAGGAGCTCAACATATAAGGGTTTTAGTTAGTGATGCCAAATGTCTACTAAAGTGCAGGAAAATCACAGCTCTTCAGTGATCCTGATATTAAGCCAGCAGGGCTTATTAATTGATGTTTTAGAAAGACAGTGTAGTTATTTGTATATAACTACATGTGTGACTAAGATGTATGCTATAATGAAATAACTGGTAAATAGACATGAACTACTTGTTTTATTATAGGTACACACAAGTATATTGCATGTGGTTTGAGTTAGTTACTTACTGTACCATTTTAATGTCTACCTCTTAGATGCCTTTGGCTCCATTGAATTATCTGTGTGACAAGCAATCGAGATGCTTTTAAAAATTCCTTTTCTTTCTCACCAGAGAATATTGTCTTCAACTGATAGTCCTTTATAAGGAGGTGAGAGAAAAGAGGGGATGATGTATTTCATGTCTCTAACATGCTTCTGGTAATATAGAATGCATTAAAAAGAAAAATCACTATAGAAAAAAAAACACACTATAGGAAGTGTTTTGTATCCATTTTTTTCAATTAGAATTTTGAACTTTATCTGTGTTTCCAACTTAATGGGCAATTGAGGAGGGTTAGCAGAATCCTGATAGAAATTAATATTTTATTATGTTAATATTTAATGATATTTTATCTTAGTAATATATATTAATTACATTTTTAACTCATCTATTTTGTTAGTCTCATGGTAGTTCTAAAATTTCTGTATATACTGTTTAACATTTTATTCTTTGAATATGATAAGTAAAAAGTAAATAGGAACAATACTAAAATGTTTAAAATCATATTTCTTTAATAAAAAGTATAGAAAGGACATGTAATAGTTACTCTCAGTCAACTACCAGATAAATGAAAAACCTAATCCATGTAACTATATACCACATTACAAAATGGTAAAGATTCTTCATGAATCAAAAATATTAACTATTGTAATGGTGACCTATGGCATTTACATACTATTTAATAATAAAGTTAGTTTATTAGCTAGAACAGGGGTGGGCCAACTTTTCTGTAAAGAGCCAAATATAAAATATTTTAGGATTTGCAAGCTACATGGTCTCTGTTGCAATCACTCCACTCTGTCATTATGACATGAAACCAGCCATGTTTGCCAATATTTTAATGAATAGATGTGGCTCTGTTCTAGTCAAACTTTATCTACAAAAAGGGGTGGCTGGCCAGGTTGGACCGGGAAGCCATAGATTGTTGAATCCTAAGCTAAAGGGAACATACCTCCAGATTTGGTTTATATAAGCCTGCCCAACATAAGCCTCATTTTATTAATCAACATCTAAGCTCATAGTACCCAATCAAACTGGCAAGAAGCTGTTCAGAAGGACCTTAATATTTATGGTCCAACATTGCCTATTAGTCACAATTAGCAATAATTAATGTGGCATGTCTTAACTGCACCAGGAAAGTATTACATTCCACAAATTATTCTTGATATCAACTACCTTACACACTAATGCATTCACATACAGTGAGAGATTCATTGCTTTTGACTTATGATAAGACACAGTCAACATTTGAAGATGACTAAGTATTTGATTAGCTAAAATTAGAATAGGTAAACTACGGTTGCTATGCTCGTTATGCACATTACCTTGGCAGTAACAAGACAACCACACAAGGATAATAGTATTATCCCCAGGTTACAGATCAGGAAACAAGCTCAATATGAACATACAAATTGCCCAAGTGCCCACTGATAGTAAATTCAATTGAAGCATCAAATATTGATATCAAATCTGTCTGACTTCAAAGCCCATACTCCTTTTTTATTTTTTAACACATTACTGAACTATGTACATTGTCTACTAATGCTCTGGTATATTTAAGCTGCATTTGGGAAAATTACTTATTATTTGCAGCCACAGAAAATTTCACTAAGCTCTCAGAGCTGATCAGGATTCTATTTCATTTCCACTGTCCTCCAAACTCAGATTTCCTGCATGTCCTCCTTATGCTCAGCAGAGAAGCTGCCTTCTATTCACCGAACAAGAAGAAAATCTTACATGAGCTCCTATAACTTCACTGCTTCTTACTCCAAATAGCTTCGAATTGTTTACCTTCTTTTATTATTTTCTCTGAAATGATCTTTCCTCTATTTCCCTAAACCAGCATGTGCGACCTTCTTGATTCTATCCTCCCCACTACCTCCAGTGTCACGCGTCAACTATGATTTTGTTTCTGTTGCTCTGCTGCTTTCTAATCCTCAAAGTAAAAATATGCACAAGCCATTTTTAGTCTGACCCTTAATCCTCCAATACCTCAAATTATTTCCAATTGCTCCCCATTTCTTTCACTGAAACACTTCTGGGGAGAAGAGTCTATGTCCTTGAACAACTTGTCACCCACTCACATACCATAACCTGTGCACCCCAGCTTGTGCCATCATTAGTCTGCTGAAATTGATCTCTTGAGTGTTTCTGTAATTCTGGAGAAAAATCCCTCCTGATTGGCCTTAGGTATCTGGACTTCTAGGTGGCAATTCACGTTGATAATCTCCCTCTTGACTTTGAAAACTCTTTCTTAGCTTTTCTTTATCATTGTCCTTTGCCTGGACTCTTTCAATGACTGCCTCCCTTTTTTCTGCTTTCTTTAAAGGAAATGCTGGTGCTGATTTTACACCATATTTGTACTTTCTTAATACCCTGATCCGTGGGAATCTCATTTACTTTCATATATTCAAATATTATTCTATGCAGATTCCACATCTATATATGCTCTGTAGGCTCTAGATTCTCTTCTTTCCATTTTCAATAGGCTGTTTGACATTTTTCCCTGAATATACCACTAACCATTAAAATATAAGGTGGCCTAAAACAAACTTACCATATACACACCCATCAAGGAAAGCATTTTTTAATAGTCATCTGCAGCTGAGTTGTCTTGAGCTATTTTAGAGTTGTCCTGGACTATTAATTTCTTTCTCTTTGTCCCCATCTCTTTCTCAGCTTAGTTTCACAGATACTGAATCACACAGGTTCTGCCTGTACATTATTATTTATATTCAGTCTTCTCTTTCCTATCCTATTTCTGCTGCAGGTCAGTTTTTATGCCTCTCCATTTTATTGTTGACTTTATAAACACATTTACTTTTCTCACCACTTTTAAACTTTAAGCCAGATAATATTTTTTAGGTATAGGTCCCATCATAAAATTAATTCTCTTTTTGTCAAACATTGTTAATGTCTTCCCAGCCCAATTAATTAAACATTCTCTTCCTGTCCTGACATCTATTGTTGTTTAGCATATGGCCCTGGATTACACAACCAATTTTATTTTCAAGACTGCATGTACTGTGCTTGAGTCAGATTGCATTACTGACCCTCCACCTGAGGGGAACCCTCCTGTCCCACTTCTAAAATGTGTTCTCACTTTACCGTCACCTGAAATATTCTATGTTTCATTTATAATTTCTAACATTTGAAAATTTTACCTATCCTTCAAGACTCATCTCAAATGATAGCTCCTCTTTGACTGCTTTTATTTAATTCTCCAGTTAGATGTAATCCTTTCCCATTTGGAAACACCAGTTTGCATCGTTTATGACAAATATCTGTCTTATTGTCTAACATCCCACACTACATCTAAAAATGACCAAGCATCAAAACTGCTTCATTTATTATACAACATGTAAACATGTGACATGCATATATTACATATAAACAATTCTTTTCCTTAGGTGACATCATAAAGAGACAATTTATTTGGCTTTCTATTGACTTGAAGGTGTCGAATCACATAGAAGACCTGGAAAATTTATCAATACTGCAGTGTCAGTCAGAGTAGAACAGGCTGCATATATTTTAGCAGTATATGCAGATCTTGAAATCAAAGTGGGTTATGACACAAAGTTATATTTCTTGCTCATATTGCATATCCACCAGTGACACATTATATCTCATACTGTGCTTGCCAGAACATACAACATGACCATGACCAAATTAAACTAGGTAGAGTAGGGCATGGGATATTGGTGAACAGTCAAACCCTCTACAAAAGGAAGTAATGACATGCCCTTGAGAAGCTGGTTCCTAATTGAGTTGCCTCATGCAGCAGTCCCCAAATTCTTTGGCACCAGGGACCAGTTTCATGGAAGAAAATTTTTCCATGGACTGGGCTGTGGAGGGGGGGATAGTTTCAGGTGATTCAGCGCATTACATTTATTGTGCAGTCAAACTTCTTTGCTAATGATAATCTGTATTTGTAGCCTCTCCCCAGCACTAGCATCACCATCTGAGCTCCACCTCAGATCATCAGGCATTAGATTCTCATAAGGAGTGCTCAACCTAGGTCCCTCGCATTTGCAGTTTTCAGTAGGGTTTGTGCTCCTGTAAGAATCTAACGCCGCTGCTGATCCGACAGGAGGCAGAGCTCAGGCAGTGATGCAAGCAATGGGGAGCAGCTGTAAATACAGCTAAAGCTTCCCTTGCTCATTTGCTTGTCCCCCACTCACCTCCTGCTGTGCACCCTGGTCCATAACAGGCCATGGAACGATACCAGTCCATGGCCTAGGGATTTGGGAACCACAGGCCTAATGTATGATTTCTGGAAATAATGTATATAGGAACTGGAGAGCATGAAAGATGGTCTTGTATGCCGAAGAACATTGCATCATACATGCCAGTAACTGGCATAACTCCACACACCCCACTTCCCATCTCTCCCTCTCACTCTCCTCTTCTCCCTCATCCCTCCTCCTCCCCCTCCCCTGTACCCTCCTGTTTTTCCTCTTTATTTCCCTTTGTTTATACCTTTCCTTGCCATACATAGGCTTCTCCTCAAGGTAGCAACTTTGGGCTCTATTTGTGTACGTTGGGTAGGAGGGAGATTACATGTCATCTAGTCTAAAAGCAGCCTGTCCAAAACAGTGTTACACCCAGGAGTCATGAGCATAGTTACCTAGGTCAAGAAGAGATTCCCTCCACACTATGGACTCTGGAATATAGTGAAGGTTAGTGAGTCATGACCTAGATGAGTACCAAGTAGACGAGGAGAGTGAGACTAATCCTTTTCTTTCTTCATATGGTTTCTAACAGAGTTTTAATTACAGTCTAAGTTTCATCCCAGGGTGTATCTAAAATACACCTATGCTTCTTATAGTGTCCCACACAAGTCTCTCTTTCTCAAAGTCAAAAGAGCTTCATTCATTCCTTCACTAATTCAGAAAATATTTATTGTCTACTATGTTTTGGTTTATTGACATTATATATAATTTGTACAAAATAGAGGCTTTGTTCACAAAAGAACATGTAAACATCACTTCAAGAATAAAAAAAAAATCCTGAAAATTAATGTTGGCCTACGTCATCAAATTGTAAGTCCAATGAGCATAATGCCATGAGTATTATGGACCAGTTTGATATCTTGCAGAAGGCAAAGATGATCGAGATTCCTGCAAGTAAAATTATGACATAGTCCTCTGGAGGGCTGATATACCTCTGAGATAGGACAGTGAAGGTATACTGATTGCTGGCATTGTCAACTGAAAGTAAACTACTTTTGTTGGTCCTCATTGACAGGTATAGAGAAAAAAATATGGCCAGATCAATAGCTGCATATCGGGTATCAGGAAACATGTTAATTTGCTAAAGCAATGAAAAGACATCTGGCACAACAGCTGCAACTGAAGTCATCACCTGGTTATGCTTCTGACATCCTGTTGTCATTTTACAAGGTCCATCTGTCTTCTGCACAGGCCAAGTAGATGAATCGAATGAGAATCTGATAGGCATCGCTGTCCCTGTACCTTTCAAGTCCCCGATAGTGGCAGTAATCTCTGTAATTTCTCTAGGAATGTGACATTGCTTTTGGTTTGCTGTCTTCCTAGGTACAGGCAGTTCTAGTGGCTTTAAATTTGCCTTTCATACCATAATTGTCCTTGCATTGCAGGTCAGGGAACCAATGTGGGGATTCTGCCAGCTCCTGAGTATGTCTATTCCAATTATGCATTTTGTAACAGGAGAAATAATCACAGGATGAGTTCAAGGACCTGCCATTCCCACTATGAAGTGGATCTGAACTAAAACTCCATTGTGCACTTAATCTCTATAAGCTCCTACTCTGAGTGGTGGGCTACAGTGATGTTTTAAGTCTCCCAGAATTAGTGTTAGTTCACAACCAGTTTGAGGTATTCCCTGAAAGTTCTCATTTCCTTTCCCTCTGCTAAAGTTCTTAAATCCTTTTGGGGAAGGCTGAGAAAAAAACTAACAGTTTATACATTTTGGGCAGCCTTCTGGAGTCTTTCTTCAAGGGACTTAGTCTCCCCTCCATCCAGTGGGTTCTAGGTCTATAAACTGCCTCAAGTCCAGGGGTTTTTTGAGGGGCTGAGTGTCTCCATTTTTTATGATTCATGTTAGACTTTTGTTCATTTGACCTAGAACTTTTTTGATTTTAAAGTCATAGGTTATAACTAGATCAAGTAAGAATTTAATAGGCTTCCTGTCTTACTTCTAAGAATATCATGATGAACTAGCCAATGCCAGAGGTCTGCGCAAGTCAGACTAGTCTGATTACTGCTTTGACTGTGTTATCCATCATAGCATCTGCACCCACATTACATTTGGTGATTGAGTGCCACCATATATATGGTCCTGCCATTTGGGGATGCAATTACTCCCTTACATTTAAGTTTCCCCATTCAGTGACTTCAGTTCCCACTGAGAGGTCCAGCTTACAAAGAAAAATAATCACAAAGCACTTTGAGAATTCTGGGGCTCCCCTCACAAATCTATTCCTCAATCATGGTGGAAGGTATGTCTCCTGAACCCTTCCAGAGCAGGTGAGTAGGTCTCAAATGACAGATCCACTTGAATGTTGCAATCTCCTAAACCTCTGAATCCCTTCCTCTACATTAAGCTAAGGCAGTTTAGGCATTTCCAATTTGCTCACTGTAGGCCAAATTTGGCTTCAGCCAGTCAACCACACAGAGAGAACACTTTCTAACTTCCTGAACTGAAACACTAAATGCGGAATCTCCGCTCAGTGAGTTCATATTAATAAATTCAGTCTGATACAAATTTGTGTTCCTTCCACTGCTATCCTACACCTTTAATATCCATTTCTACACATGTTTCCTGGATTTCTGTTTGCCTAAATTAGAAAATGCAAGAGTTTTTTTGGTTTATAGGAAATCTCCTCATGAGTCAAAATTTGGACCTTATCTTAAGGACCCTGCATGAATTTAAGACTAGTTAGAGGACTAGAAGCAAAGAAGGATGCAGTAGTGGATCCAGAGTAGAATCAGTGGCTTGCATGGCCACTGCCTCAAGGTGGGCCATTATAGTTTCCTCAGCCTAAAAAGGGTTAATCCTCTCTGATATGGTTGAGAGGTAACTTCCACTGGAAGTGGGAAGCTGGCTTCCACCAGAGGTGAAGAGGCTTCTTCCACTGGTGAAGAAGACGCATAAGAGTTTGAGGGCTCAATGTCCCCAACTTCATCAAAACTTCCCACATGTTCCCATTCCAACTTTCGGGATCCCATTCCTTCCTAATCAATAAAGAAGAGCCAATGTTGTAGTTCCACTCTGAGTTCTAAGTTCTGAGTACCAGGTGAGCTAATAGTGTGGTTTCAGTCTGAAGGCTGACAGGCTCAGGAGCAAGGAAGAGCTGATGTTTGGGTTTGAGTACAAAGGCAGGGAAATAATTACATACTGGTTCAAGGTAGTAGGGTAGGAGGAATTCCATCTTACTTGTGGAAGAGTCAGTTTTTTTCTTCATTCAGGCCTTCCGCTGATCAGATGAGGCTTGCTCACATTAGGGAGGGCAATCTGCCTTGCTCAGTCTACTGATTATAATGTTAATCTCATCCAGATGCACCTTTGAAGACACACCCAGAATAATGTTTAACCAAATGTCTAGGCAGCCAGTGGCCTCAATCAAGTTAACACATAAAGTGAACCATAACAATCCTCTTTAGACCAGGGCAAAACATTAGAGCCATGGGCCATTTGTCTCAGTGCCAGGTTGGCAATGAAGGAGAAAAGTTTTACTTTCTACTTTATTGCAAAACATTATTTAATTCCAAGATGCAATGAAGGGCCAGCATTAAGGACCCCCTGAAGAATCACAGTCTGCTAACTGTCAAACTTGTCACCTGTAGAAAGTTCATTTGGGCAACAATGAGATACTTCAAAGAAAAAGTAGAATGAAATAAAGCTTAGGATTCAAATTTTCCATCTGCTGTAATAACTTATAATTTTATTTTAGAATTTTGTAATTTATGCCTCAAATTTTTAGATATTATTAAATTAAAGATACATGCTAGAACAATTTTAAGTGAAACTCAAACCACCAAACAGTAAGCAAGTCCCTTCTGAAGGATGGGTCTTGCAGGAATAAGATAATTAAATAAATTTCACTTTGAAAATAACTCATCTTTATCCTAGGAAATGGAATTGTAAGAAGAGGTAATGTTAGGAAAATAATTATAAGAATATATGTGCTTTTTATTTTGTCCTAATTGTGCTTTTCCATATATTCAACATTCACATTAGCCTAGATGAATTTTATATGGAGTCATTTGAAAGAAAAGTCAGGAAATTATCTTAAAGTCTATTAAAATACATTGGTGTCAGCTGTTTTTAAAAGAGAAGAGTTTAAGGATGTCTAATATTAACATTTTGCTAAAAGCATAGGATTATTCTTTCTTTGAAGGAAGTTGGACCACTAGAAATAAATACCTCATTAAGATGCTCAGTTTGCTATCTGAACTTTAAAGTACAGTTCCTTTCTAGTAGAAAATAATAGCTATATATAATGGTTTAAACTGAGCTTCTCTAGGAACAGTTGAATGAATTTCTTAAATAATCCAAACACTAATATTGATGAAAATAATAATATACTTTAAAATTCAGAGTTTTATCACCAGTAATAAGAATACATTGGGATAATTATACCATTTTAATAGCTGTAGTTGTACAAATAAACAGTAAATAACTCTGCTCAAACTTTTACATTACTTTCTGTGTTAATCTGCTGTCATATTTTTTCGAAAGAAATTAACATCTTTTTCTCATTGCTGAACATGGGCCATCAAACTCAGCTAAAATTTTTTTTTGAAAAATATATTTCTCAATATAGAACTGAAATATTTTTCGTGAAGTCTTCTTCTCATGGATCTACTTGTATACTATGAAAGCTTTTGTGTATGTGTAGTTTATTTTGTTTGGTAAAAAAATCATTCATAAATTCTTAAATACTTACTCCCCCCTTGTCACTTTCTCCTCCCTACTTCTCACCCTCCGAAAATGACTGATCATTATGTGCTAAAAACAGGTAGTTGCAACACAATTTTATTTTCCTATCTAATTGTGATATGCTCTATACTAACATTTTGAGGATGTCAGCTTTTTTGAAGGGGAGAGGAGATAAGAGGTGCCACAAATGCTATGATGCCATCTTAGTGTTTATCTCTTTTTAAATTTTTGTCAGTGTTTTCCATATCACACTTCAATAACTGAATCATGCGCTAGAAATAACCCAGAAACTATGAAAAGAGGACAAATCAACTGCGCTGCTAATTTTTAAATACTTTGAATTCAAATGCCTATGGTAGCCTCCACATTTATAAATATAGCAACTCAATATTTGTACTTTAATCCTCAGTACATTTATCTGCAAAACATGGGATGTACCTGTTGGGGAGGTGAATATCATCCCAAATTTAAAATTTTGTATATAGTCTAATGTATACTATATTAGGCAAATGATGTATACAATATTATTTCAGTTATGATAGTATTTTTCTTTAAATTATATATATATATTTATCCTGAGTTTGTATTAACACTACTATTAACACTATTGACTACATACCAGATCCAGATAAGTATAACAGCTCACATAAATTAACATAGAGAATACCACATCCAACAGCTAATATAGTAAATCACAATCTTTTTAATTTTTATAAATTTCTACATTTTCTAAAGTAAAATAATACTCTAAGCACATATAAGTTTAAACTTCTATCAAAGTTGCAAGTCATATTAACTTCAAATAAACTTTTCAGTTAACTTCCAAATTTCTGACTCTGAGGAAATACTCAGAGAATTCCAGCTATGGTAGCAGGAACACATGTTTATCTGTATTCCTTCATGAAAAACCAGTAAGATGATCATTATATGAAACAAAACGTACACCCACAAGATCATAAAAACAAGAATAGAAAAGAGTAACAAAATTTGTCAGGCTAGAAAGCAGATGGAGCAGTAGTAAAGGACTTATCACACAAGAGGAATAATCTTAAAGTTGCAGGTACAGATGCCAAAAAGAAGTCAAATTCATACCAAAGAATCCATAAATGACTCAGGAATGGAGGCAACTGTTACCTCCCAATATAAGGAAACACAGTAGGTGTAATAGTAGAAAGATTGGCTGAAAGTCTGTATGAAAAACAGCTAGATCCCAAACACAGCATAGCCAAAACCTACACAGCCAGAAAACAGCTCCGCCCCCCACAGTGACCGGCAGCTTGAGATTACACCTGGAGATGGCGCAACAGGGAATTCTGGATTTTGTGCCACCAGGCATTTTCTTGTCATTTTCCCTAAACAATATAGTATAACAGCTACTAACATTACACAGCATTTACATTGTATTGGGCATTATAAGTAACCTAGAGATGATGTAAAGTATATGAGAGGACATGCATAGGCTATATGCAAATACCACACCATTTTTATATCAGTGATTTGAGCATCTGCACATTTTGGCATCACTGAGAGAACCAATCTCCCAAGGATGCTGAAGGACGACTGTATATATCTTTTGTTCTCAAGTGACAATTTTTTGTGTGCTCATGGTGAACTTTACCCTATCACAACCTATGTACTGACCTTGGGTACCTGGGATGACAACCTGAGAATGGGGGTCATCAGGTGAATCTCTCAAGTACTACATATAGGAAGAGGTCAGTATCTCGGGGGTTTCAAGGGACAAGCCACGTGGAGCTATATAAGAATAAGAAATAGGAAATAAGAGAAAGTATGAAAACGGGGAGAGAAAACAGTAACTGTAATGCATACTCAAAAATATCTCTCCTGACTTTTGGACTATCACAGTGGCACAATTACATGTGGTGCTTCTGCAATTGGTCAACACTTTCCACACTTTCTCAGGCTGTCTCTGTCCATACTAAGGGGATTTTACCTGAAAGACTACCACACATGCAGTAGTAGACCAACAGTTTGATTTGCTTTGGTATGGATAGTTATGACAATTGGAAGACATATATTACCTGTTTTGTTCTTATCCAATAGTTTCATAATCCCTAGTAAGAAAAATTCAACAATATTTGAAAAATCTGCATTTAATCAAATTTATATCTAGGATATATGAGCAATTTTAGTTTTAAGTAGGTTTTCCAGAGCTCAAAATTACTTATTTAAGATCTAATTCTGCTAATTTAAATTTCTGCTGAATTAAGACTTGGTTTAATTTTACCATTGGGAAGGACAGACCCACTTACTTTTAAATATATGGTATGCTGAGTTCTTCTTACACTTCACTTTTTTGATGACTTCTGGCTTACAAAGTCTCAGATGTGAATTGATATTAACACAGCATAGCCAAAACCTGGAACTCATCCCTCTAAATGTTGGAATTGATGGAAATTATAATTGTAAAGCTCAAAAATCTCTTGCAACATGTTTATACAAATTGTGATCTATTTGTACAAATGTATTATATAATAAACATTTAAAAATATTTAATTATAGGCATACCTTAAGCATCCATAATATGCCATTATTTCACTCAGTGATAAAAACACATATGGTAAAAAGATACTATATAAAAATGTTATTATCATAGTCTAAAAATATACAGGACAAATCACTATGCTATTTGAAACTCTAAAGATATGTATCCTGAATTTTCATTGCTGTTTAAATTGTCAAAGAAAATGGATGTTACTGGGTATTACAACTTGTTTTTCTTGTCGTCTTCTTCATCCACTGACTATTTAACAAACTTTTTCCTTCTATACGAGTGATTCTCAACTGGGGGAGATTTTGCCACACAGGAGACATTTGACAATGTCTGGAGACATTTTTCCTTGTCAAGACACGGGGGATGGGTGTTTCTGGTGAGGAATCTTGCTAAATATCCCCAGTTCACAAGAGAGCCCCTCCACAATAAATAGTTACCTAGACAAAAATATCAACACTCCCAAGGTTAAGAAACTCTATTCTCTGTCTTCTTATATTACTTAAAAGTCATCTTTCCCTATATATTACAACTATTGTCATAATATATCAATTACAATAAAGAAAATCCTGTAGTTTAATACAGCAATTAAGTTTCTTGAATTCAGAATTAAGAGACTTAGTTTCTATATATTTCTTATAGACCAGCTACTTAACCTTTCATAAATCATTGAATCTATCAGAGATTACATTTCTCCAAGGAAAAGTTGTGTGATTACCCATGCTTTTTAGGCAAGTAATTAATTCATTAAAAAAACTTCATATTAATGATTCAATAAATAAAACAGCATAGACAATGCCCTTTCAATGTTAAAATGTAGGTTTAGTTTAGAATTCAAGCATGGCAGGCTCTGTAGTAACTCCATAGAAAACCCCAAGGGTTCTATTGAGCACAGTTGAAAACTGCTAGGCTATAAAGATAATTCAATAATATTGAGAAAGATAATAAATAAAAACTAAATAAAAGCTTTAATTTTATTAACATTAAATATAGAGTTATAATCTAGAGTTATAAATCTAGTTAAATCTGGAGAAATTTGTAGGTACTTGTTTATTTATGTTTACATATGTATATATATTTCAGAAATACAAACATAATATTTATATTTCTCATATTTGACATTTTAGAAGTTCTAGTCTTTGTGTGAAACTGTCCAAGAACTAAGTAATATCATATAAAACATGTGACAAAAACTCTGACTTAACTGATTCTCCTTGTACTTTAAACATACCGAAGACCATTAAAACATTTTTTATTATTGATTCCCAAAATTGCTATAAATCAATGAAACATTGATATATCTCACAACGGGGAGAAGAACCTAGCTCTCCTCAGTTACTGATCAATAGTTTGCACAAAAGTGATGTTCTGAGAGCTACAAACACAGCCTCTTTACTTTCTCTTGGAGACCAACCACCCTACTATGAGAATGTCCAAGCTAGACTAGGAAATGAGGAGAAACCACACTGTTTGGGGAGAAAGGGGAAGAGGAGGAGAGAGAGAGATAGAAAGGGAAAGAGAGGAGAGAACATGTGGAAGAGTACAGGGTTCTAAGACTCCATGGAATAGGGAATGCACATAATTGAAACTGTCCACTGAAAAATAATAAATCATTTGTTGTTTTAAGCTATAAAGTTTTCAGGTAGTTTTTTAGAGAGTAATAGATAATTAAAACAGGGTAATTAGCAGTTAAATAACCATAGGCTAGTAAAAATTACTATTAAAAATTACTGTTATGGAATTTTATTATCTTTAATAGCTTTTATAATAAACACTTCATGCTTCTTTGAAACTACATGACTTTTGCACTATTGCATGTTTTATTTATCATACACTGGATGCTCTTATATTAATATGTTATTTATTGTATTTCAAAGTGTTATCTATAGATTCAAAACATGCATTATTGATATCACTATTTTGTATGTAAGATAAAATGGTTTGAAAAAAGTTGAATTGAAAAGTTTAATTCTAATATGCTAATGTGAAATAAGGGGTTGTTAAATTATGAATTAAAGAGGCAAGCCTTAGTTTGCCAGTGTGCTGTGGTTTTCCAACAGCAAATATAAAATGGGAAGTTCCCTAAATTTATTTGATCACAGAACCCTACCTTACTGAATACTCAACAGGCTTTAGGGTATCAATAATAACTGTGGCACAGGATTATAAAAATACAACTGGTCTTCCTTATCCATGGGTTCCACATCCATGGATTCAACCAATTGTAGACGGTTGAAAAATACTCAATATAGTTGTGTCTATACTGAATAGGCACTGTCTTTTTTTTTTTGTCATTATTCCCTAAACGATATAGTAGTATAACAACTATTACACAGCATTTACATTATATTAGGCATTATAAATAATCTAGAGATGATTTAAAGTATATGGAAGGATATACAGAGACTATATGCAAATACTACACCATTTTCTATAAGTGACTCGAGCATCTGTGGATTTTGGTATCCCTAACAGGTCCTATAGCCAATCTGCCATGGATACTGAAGGACGACTGTATATATCCTTTGTTCTCAGGTGGCAATTTTGTTTTGTGCTCATGTTGAACTTTACCCTATCACAACCTATGTACTGATCTTGGGTAAGCAATCTCATCATTCTGTGCCTAAGTTTCTTTGTCTACAAAAAAATGGTGATCATAGTATCTAGTTTGTATTGTTGCTGTGAAGATTTTAAATATAGCAAATTTAAAGAAACTTAAAATAGTGATTAAGATGTACCTTGTGCTCCATAAATGTTAGCAGTTGTTGATGGTAGTGGCGGTGGTTGGTGTTACATTGCTAAGATTTTTCTGCTTGCCAGATATTGGAAATGGTGTTTTTACAGGTTCTTATATAGTTATTCAGTTGTTGAGAGTTGTGCTAATGAGTATTAGCACCATCCTATATCACAAATGACTTTGATCAACTATTACCATACTGATTGCCTTGCCTAAAACCTTCCATTTTTCCTAGAAATCCTGTACAGCATATAACATAATACTTGAATTTAGAAAATACACATAGCTAACAATGGAGAGCTAAAACCACTTACCTAGTGGTCAAAAGCTCAATTTGTTTGGACACCATGAACTATTTTTTGTTTATTTACACTGGAGGTTAATCGTATGAACTTTAAGTTACACATTCCAATATTCAGTTCAGCTGTGAATCCACTTGACCAAAGACCTCTCCTTAGATTTCTTTTTTTATGATTGTTCTGATGTAAATGGCCTCCTGTGTGACCTATAGAAATAACACTGCATTTTTAAAAGAATATTAAAAAATTCATTAAAAAGATTAAAGACCTAACTCGTGGGCTTTGACCCCATCAGAGCTGACACACCAAGGGCCTTTGCTTCTGAATCCTGAAGACCAAATAAGCACCTTTTATTATGACCTTGGGATGTAGATATATTCTTACTGTGCCATTAATCGCAAATGAGCATTAGAGCAGGCTGAAACTTTTAGTAATATGCACATCAAGCGAAACTATAAAGATAATAGGATTACATATTAGTAAAGAAATGTCCTTTGTGTCCAACTATCAACTGGGTGAAAATGTTGCTGCTAAATTGTGATGTTCACAAAGCACCCACTGAAGATACCTTGAAGAGTGAAAAAAAAACAAACTTAAATCCACTCCAACTGGTATGGGAGAAAGATTAAATCTAAATAAAAATAATGGTTACGAAATCTCAAAGGAATTTGATATAGTGGCATCACTTCTTGACACTTTACAAAAAGGCTGCAAATGGTTGCAGCCTAAATGATGTTTAGTAGTCTGCAATTGTTTAGGCCAGAATTTTCCATCCTAGGCATTACTGACATTTTGGGCTGGATAAGTCTTGGATGTGGACTGCCTTATATATAGTAAGATATTTAGCAGCATGCAGGAATCCAAAATGTGGCTGGTCGTTCCCACCTCTTTCCTTCATGTTGCTGTCTACAGCATGTTCTACCAACATTAGGAATTAGTATGTTGGGAGGCATAAAGCTAATTATTCCTTCTTCACCCCTACTGTAATCCATAAAATGCATATCTGTTTTTCTTTCTCTTTCATTCACTACTATCTCTACCCTAGTTTAAATCTCTCATCTCTTCACCTTTGAATTATTATAATACTCTTTTTCAGCCAATCTACTCTCTCCAGACTCATCTTGTATCACTGCCCTAAAACTTTCATAAATTTTTTTCTGAAGCAAATTCTTCAATAACATTTAACAAAGATGATTTAGTCTGTACCGCCAACCCCAAACCCTTGATTAACATAAAGACAGGATCTCTGAACTTCAGGACTTTGACACATTAGGGTAAATAATTCTTTATGGTCGGGCGCTGGCCTGTGCAACATGGGATGCTTAACAGTAGTCCTGGCCTCTGCCAATAGCACTAGTGCTATCAACCCAGTGTGACATTGTCTCCAGACATTGCCAAATGTTCCCCAACGAGCTAGGAAGAATAATTTACACCCATTTGAGAAGAACTGGTCCTATTCAATAGTTCTCAAACTATCTTTGGTGAAAGACTAGTTGTTTTTTCTTTTTAATTCCAATCTATTTCAGACTGATACTTTTATAAAAACATTTACTCAACTCTGATGCTAAAATTATGCATCGGTCTGGTTGTGTTCAGATACCAAAATGTTTGGGAGTAGCCTTGGTCCATGTACCACACTAAAATAAGGTAGTGTAGATCTAGTCAATAATTGTATTTATGTATTATATAAGGTATGCAACGAGTTTAATAATATTAATAGAACACGAAAATCTGAACACAGATATAAGCAGAGCTTGCATATTCAAAACGTCAGGGAGTTCTTCAGAAGAGCAAATAATGCATGTGCATATTGATACTCTGTGTAAGAACCAAAAAAGTGTCTGTAAATAATACCTGCATATGTATTTCTTGAATGAATGGGTAAGTGAATAGACACTTAGAAATATTCTTCCTGTAAGATACATAAAGTGTGTGAACTCAAAGAGAGATACTTCATTAAAGTGAGTCTCCGTAAGAACAGAGACCGTGTTTGCACATCAGCAAGCAAGGTGATAAACACACAGTAATTGACCCGATAAATGTGTGTGAAATTGTTGAGTAAATTATTAATTTCATTTTTGAACATATTGCCAGTTAATAAATGAATGAGTGAACGAATAAAGGATTGATGAAGTAGAAGATTTTCCTGAGAAGGGCGATGGACATTCTTCCTGTGTAAGGGACATGGCCAACCATCTCCTTCGCTTGAACACAAGGTTTGTGCTGTCAAGATGGTGTATTGTATGAAAATGCATGTCAGAGCTGGGTGTAAATATGTGATGTTTTTAAACCAAGATACAGTAAGTGGCCAAATAAATGAGGTGGTGCTGAAATTCAATTCCAGAAAAAGTTCATTCATTTGTCCTTGAGGGTGTATATAATAATATATGTGAGTGAGTGGCTGTATGTACACGATCTGTATAGATGCCTACTTTCCAAAGCTTCAGAGTTGCACCGTTTAATCAAAGCAGCAAGGCTGTAACAATTGTATCTCTGAAACAGAATGCAGTGTTGGTTTCAAATGATTTTATGATGTCAGCTCAACAACTTCATCATATCGCTCGCCTTGTAAAATGTTAAGACAGCTATCAGACTGTTTTTAATTTACTCTTTTGGCATGGACTCACTCCGGTTCTTGTAGCATTCTGTCAGCACTATTTTCCTGTTGAATGTCAATGAGATGTTCTACTGTGATTTCTTGTTTTTAAGCCAATATGCCAAGTGAACTACAAAATATGTGAGTGTTGATTGACACAGGAATATAAAGGGTTTTTTAGCATAAAGCAATTTTATATTTTAAATTACCAGAATATCACACGATATACTCTAAGAATGAATATAGTCATATATATCTGAGGGCTGTATCAGATACATACACGCACACATACACACACATATATATAGAGACAGAGAGAAAGAGTTGATTCTATATTACTTCATTAATATTTCAGGAGAAAACTACACAAAATAATAGAAAGAATTGTTATGCTTAATTCCAAATAAGCCATTTAAAGAATTTTTTTTGGCAAGTTTTCATAGTATTATATTATTAAATTTTTAGAATTGGAGTCAGAAAAGGAATGATATATTTATCACATTTTGAAAGCAGTTGTCTTCAGTTTTAGTAGTTGTATGGCATAAAACCTCCTCTGAAGTTATTTTTTAATACACAGATCACTACATAATTTTTAAATCCATTGGTAAAATTTCAGGCTTACCATACTTTGGAAGTGATTATATATAATAAGAGCAAAATGATTCACACAGGATTTCTTTTAGTACCTTATTACTCTGGTATAATTAAAATATGCTTCTACTTATACTCATTTAAAAAATACATTTGTTGTGTAAAGCCAGGTTCATGTGTACAGCCCTTGCATCTGCTCACCAAGAGTTTTAAGAAAGGTCACTTAGTAGAAAGATCAAAAAATGCAAAAGAGAAGTGTTAATTCTGTTAAGCAAATCTATCCTATAATGATTTACATATCAGAGATGTATGGATATATGCATATGCATTTATATACATAGTAATTATTTTCAGTGCTTAAATTAATTACTCACACCTGTGTCTCACGTTTTGCAGTTTCCATATATTAAATTATTCTGAGTTTAAATTTAAAAATGATCTCACTCTGACTATTGGGTTTAGTTTGGTAAGGGAAATGAGATGTTCTGTCTCTTGGTCTCCAAGCAAAGTCATTTGTTTCTTGGTAGTTAGGTTTGCATTTTTAGAAGTGAGTAATAAATTCTGTAGAAGAGCCATTTCTGCTGGGAGGATTAATTGTAGCTATCATGCCCACTAAGCCATCAAAGATCCCACTTCCTGCCATGAGAAGACAATTGTGTCAGACACTTGAGTGACACTTCCCCTGTCAAAGCCCCATAAAATCCCACCTGGACATGCAGCTGCTGCAGTGCTTTGGCAGTTTGCCAGACACTTTTCATTTCATGATTTTGCTTCTTAACTTGCACATGAAGTGTGAGATGAAGTGTTCAATGTTCATTGAAATGATGCTTAGTTCTAGCATGTAAAATAGACACATTTTACAATTTTCAGGTTGTGGAGTAGGAATCACCAGGTTTTCTCTAAAATGCCAATAACCCAAATGTCCTGGAGCCAAAAAGATTTGTTTCACATTTGACACAAACTCACTTTGTAGCAAAACCTGAACATATGTAAGGCAATGAGAGAGAGTGAAAGTGTCTCCTTAGTGAGTTTATTGATGGTCCCCTGTAGAAATAATAATGTGCTTCGTGACAGGGTGCAGTTCCCTAGCCCAGTGGAGATGTCAAGTAACAGACCTTGTTTGTACCCTGTTATCATTTGAAATCTGAAAAAGTTTGAATTCCAAAATCCATTCAGAGGAGAAGCTTAGGACTTACATCCTGGAAGTGTAACACTGGCCCATAAGTGACAAGAAGTAAATTTAGGATGTAAGCTTTGGGACTTTTCCAAAAACACATGCATGCCAAACTTAGGACTAGAGCTAGGATTTTTTGACCCTTCCAAAACTTATATCCAGTGTCAATACCTTATAACTCACTGATATATTTCTTTTGAATTGAGCAGAATTGATTCATAAGCATTGCTTTTATTTGCTCAGTTAGACTACAAACCTACTCAAGACAAGGTTTATTAGTCTTATGTTGCTTTTATAGATTACCTCACTGATTTTGAAAGAGGTACATGTCTTAGAGGATTGCTTTTAAAAGATGATATTATTACTTTTCTGGTCATGATTTTAATTTATAATATTTAATCAGTGTTAACAACTACATAATGAATATTTATTTACAGCTTAAAATAAGAAAAGACAATATTACTACCTTTCTTAGTATACGGTCTGATATGCTTACCAATATACAACTTCATATTGCATAAACTTTACCTTTGTTTTAAAAGCAATTTTCTTAAAATTTAGCCAGTAATCATACATATTGTCACTGAAATCCAATAGATAACTTGTACAATAATTGGTAGGAAATAAATATGCTAAGAAGACAAAATGTCTCATATTGCCAAGTGGCTATTCAAGCATGATTTCTAGTAAGTTATTTTAAAGAATATTAGTGCAGCCGTAAACCAATTTTACTGATTTATAATCACTAGGAGAGTCCCTAGAAGTGGCCCTGAAATTAATGATCAGTTTGTATTTAAAGTAACTACCTTTAGAAATGGCTTTCTCTAAGTGGAACTTCCTTAAGAGTAGCACTTTGACTTAATTATAGTGACAGTTCATGTTTATCACCCTTTGGCTGCAGTGGGAAATCTTAAAAAGAATTAACATAAAATGTGATTCTTTTTCTCATGAGGTACAAGGGCAATGAAGCAATGTAAGACATGGAGAAAAATTCTAAAAATAGTAGCACTTGTCAACAGAAACTAGGACATTGAACTTAATTGCTTAAGTTAATGATGCCTATGATACAGATTACAGCACTCTGCAAAAGTGTGCGTGGAATTCACAGATGCTTGGCTTCAATTTTATGTTCATTGGCATTGATAGTTTTTGACAGTGGTATCTAAATAGGCAAACAGTATAAATATGACTTGTTTACAAGGTATTTTCCTGAGTGTATCTTCTCAAATAAAAAGGTGATTTTGCCATCAATTTATTTTAAAAGGTCAGAGAAAACTTTGATTTTAAGTTCTTGTATTTCCTCAAATAAAGGAAAAAAAGAATAAAATTGGAGTCATGGGAATTATGTTCATTCTTGTTCTCTGCATCCAGTTGACTGTAAAACTTAAGGCAAATAACTTATCCTTTGGTCATTGCTCCTTAAGTGCCAAATGGGACTAAAAGTTCCTACCCCATGTATAATACAGGGTTTATAGAAGAATTCAATGAATACTATATATAAAACATGCAAATCATAAATGACTTAATAATACTCAAATAAAAAAAATAAAAAATATATGCCTTTGTCAATAACAAATCCTGGGTAGGTTGTGTTCCAATAATGTAGCACATACATGCTTTTATTTTCATGCACATACATTGCTTTCAGCTTTTATTTTATTTTATTTTACTGAATGCTATAATATACTTCCTTTTCTATTTATTACTGATTATGAAAAGCCAAAGATAAAATATGATAAATTGATATTTACCAGATTTTAAGCATACTGCTTTAAAACATCATTTATCCTAATAAAGTGATTAATAATTAAACTATGTTCTCTTAGATTAATATCCATTGAACATGTGTTCCAATATTGAACCACCGAAAGGAAAATAGAAGTTAATATTAAAATTAAATCCAAGAAGTCTATGTTGTGACCCTCTGCATTTCTGGGAGCCTGCAGTCTACAGAGAAAAATTAATAAAAGAGGTACAGGCAATGTAGGCTCTATTCGCACTTCTATTAACAATTAGCTCTGTCATCCTAAGCAAGTTTACTGGTGTGTACCACAGTGATCTTCGATCTAAAATCGAGATGTTGAAGTAAAAAATTTTCAAGGTCAGTTACAGTCCTATTGTACCACAAGTCTTTGTCCTAAGACATTTCCCTATGTATCAATGCCCATACTTATAACATATTTCAAACTACATTCCAATTTTATGAAAACTAAAATGCATCAAATTCATTTATGTTGCAATTTTTTTTACAAGTAGCAGTCCCTAAGAAACTTCAGTGCCTTGGGACAAGTCTGTGATCTGCCAAAGCCTACCTTCCCTCTTCTTAGCCAAATATCAAAAAATTAAAAAGAAAAGATATTGGTATAATGAAAAAAGCCATCAGCAATGAGGCAAAGATGTTTCCATATTCCCTTAATTCAGCTCAGCAGCACTTACATCTTGCCAAGATGGGTGCACCATTTGCTTTCCTTTTTTTTTCCTTGCCTCTTGCTTGGCTCTTCTCTCCTCTAGGTTGTCTGCAAATAATCACAGTTGCCTTCCAGTGATGCATAGCAGTATGAAATTACACAGTGTTCACAAACAGTGATTCCTGTTATTTATAATCTGATGAAAAATTAAACAGCCAAAAGAATGACAGGAGGATAATTGATGAGGACAGATTAGTTTCATATATACTGAAATAATTATTTGGCAAGTAATTCCATAGAACAGTCTTAGACTCTCTTACTCTATAGCAAGACTGTGTCTTTTCCTAATACATACAAGAACCGTTGTGCTATATACAAAGGTTAAAACAGTATGCATGATATTAGAATCTCAGATCATCCATCTTAAGGTGAAGAACATGTACATTAAAAATACCCTGTAGTATAACATACAATAAAATATCCTCTCTTCCTTCCCATGCAGTGACTATATGTGCCCCACTGGAAGGACAGGTTACCTTCCTTTTTAAATTAGAGGAAGCTAAGGATAAACTATATTCTAGTGAGATGTCACAAAAAATACTATACCAATACACACACAAGTGTACACATACATGTAAAACATGTCACAATTTCTCAGTCACTCATCTGCCTATTTAATACGTGATTAGTGATGAATTTTTACAAGATGCTTCCACCGACGTTTGAGGTGGATATGTGTACAAAGAAGGAGGACAGATTCCTATTTTTTAATTTATCAGGTTATTGTGCTGAGACACTTAAAGCAATGTAGTTCAAAGGACTTAAAGAAGCCATCTCGAGTGCTGGCTCAATACTCATCAATGCTGGGGCTGCTCTGTCTAGAAAGAAGATTCTTAAGTAATCCTGAATATGTAGACAGGAAGGCCTCTGCAGCAATGGCATTTAAATCAGCTAGAACTATCTTTAGCTTCAGCAATGGCAGGTCATACTCTGTCACTCTGAGCCATGAAATTGTTTAAAATTGTGTGACAAGAAATAGCATACCAATAGACATGTAGGGCGAGGTACAGACAGATAAAACTACGGTAATAGAGATCCCTAGATGATTCGGGATCTGCTAGGCAAACAAGAATAGTGGGGTCCTAACAAACTCTATACTGAGCATCTCTACCTTGTAATCTCAGACTATATATTTCAGATCATTTGGTTAGTATATCATAAAAATAAAGATATATCTTAGAGATGGTATATGTATAATACTTTATAATTATATTTTAATCCATAAAAATCTCCTTTTATGTATTTTAAATGATGTACAAATATGTAAAATATAACCATACTTATTCTATTTTCCTCATTTGACACCTTCATACTTTACTAAAATACAAAGTAAAATTATCAAAGCAAAATTACCTGAGAAAAATATTTATTGATGAAAAACTATATGGAATATTTATTTGTCTCATTAAGTATATGTGTGAGTTAAATAATGTTAGTAAAACGTTGTCTAGATTTCCTGTATCAGAAAAGTAGAAATTTACTATTTGCTCAATATATTCATGCAACTCAATCTTTAGTAAATGAAATGAAGATGATGGTTAATGAGTAAAGTTAAAAAATATGAGAGATTTGTTAAAACTATGGTAAGTTCAGATCACTTTATTTCATAAAATTCTATGCGTGAACAACGCATTCATTGATCTTCCATATATATAGTCAGTTTAATTTAGATAATTCTAAATAATCCCCTCTCTATAAAATATTATGAAACCTTGATTGCATATCTAGAGCAAAGATTGCTCTTTTAATTTCCAGGAGGTGTTATACTGAATTCTACCATAAACCATAGAGCGTGTACATTAGGCAATGTTTTGTTACAGCCTAACATCTCAAGTCAGCAGACTGTGACTTCTACATAGTCACAAAGGAGGAAAGTGCAATCCATGTTCTGTATTTGAAAAGATGGGAAACATACAATCCATATATATGTGCATGTTTAATAATACATTTAAAGCCTTTTGCATGGGCATCAAGTAAATTTATTTTCTAGAGCTCCACTTAAAATCTTAACATTTACATATTTTGCTGTATTACAAAAGGCAAGCTTATTTATCTTACTCTGATCTCAAGCAAATACAAAACAAATGAGCTAGTCTAGTATGTCAACTGCAATATGTATAACAAAAATAAAGCATAGATCCATTTTGAAAATGGGATTGTAAAGTGCTTCAGATGGTGGTACATCAGGAAATAACTTTTGCATTTTAAATCATACTGATTCATTTTAATGGTGCATGTCCATTTTGGGGTTGTTTTATAGACCATATGCAGACAACAGAGCACCCTATAGAGATTTCGCCTCAGAAAAACTGTTGTAATTAAAGAGCTAAAACAAAGTCAAGTAGCAAAACGGAATGGGGGAATTAGTGTGAAAGTTAATTTTAAAAGTTTACCTTGTGGATATCCAGTACAACATTTAGGGAATCTCTTTACATAGACAAGAGATGTGTTACATGGTTACATGTATGCTTCAGAGCTGATAATATTGAGAGATACTGAGAAGTATCTCTTTTGAAAAGCTACTAACACACCTTCTCAATGACTGGCAGATGGTTCAGAATACTGAGAGTACAAATGTATTAATTGTCAGCCCATTTTCTCCTCAATGAAAAATGGATTTGTTTTTAAAAGAACGTCATATAACATACTACCATATTTTCTAAACTATACCATTTTCCTGATTAAATCTTAGTAAATAACATTTCTCCTTTCTATATATATTACTAATTTGAGATAAAATTGAAATATGTGGCAACATATTCCAGAGTCAATAATATAATCCATTTGGGGATAAAATATATAAATATATTTTTATAAATCATGTATGAATTAATATATCAAATTGGGTTCAATATATTTTGACAGTGGGTTAATTAACATCAATTATAGTTTACTTAGTGTTTAAATAGGTAACTGGTCTAAATGCATTAGGGGAATTTGTAGAAACAAAGGTTCAATGAATAAAACACATTGAATAGGGGATTGTAATGTCAAATGATGCAGCGATTGAAATTCAGTCTCTTGAGCACAATTTTTCCCTTGGAAACCTTCTCCTCAATTCTACTATTTATTTTATCTGGGGTAGGTGTTAAAGGCAAATAATGACAATGGTGCCAGAGGATTAAAAATAGTTTATTTTGATTATTCTGTTAATTAATTTGCATAATTAATTTGGTCTTAGATTTTAACTTTCTTTAAGCCTATTTAATACATTTCATGGCACCTTCTGGATCTATCACATACTAAAAAATATCTACTTTATGGGTCCATTTGTTATTTACCTTTCAACCTGTGAATATAAACCCATAATCACTTTAAAAACTTCAAGGACATACAAAATGTATCAATTAACAAAACATATGCTGGCCTGGATGGTCTTGCTAACTTAGCTGACAGAGCTCCATAACCTGACTGACTTGTAGAATCTATATCTTCACAGTGCACTTACAATATGTACTTACAGTAAAAACAGTATATTTAGTGCTTTCCAGATTTAAAGCCTGTAGAAAATTAGAGAAATCAATTTTATTTTCATTTCACCTCCCACCACAGGAGGTGAAATATCATAAGAAGAGGTCGATGAACTAGGCTGTTGAAGTCGACTTGTTGGTGTCTACTCAAATATTCTCTTAGCCTTTTCTTGGCCATGTGATGCCATCCCCACAAAAATGGATGCATCTTGTGTGTATCCCTGTATCACATATTACACAACTATGAGACAGGAAAGCCGTTGAGAAGCAGGAAATGGTAAATAAATATCCCATTTGCCTCATCTCTCAGGGGGAAAATTCTGAGTCAAGTTCTACTCTTTATCTTAGAAGGTTGCCAGTGAGACTAAACACAGTTTCTCTTGGTGGGTATTGTTTCATGGGTACATGTCATATTGCCATCTTCTCTTCTCCATCTCCCTCTCCCCCTTTCTCATAGAGTTTCCCCAAAATACCCACCACCAAAACTATCTGATCCTCAATCCATGTCTCAAGCTCCCTAGATTTCTTTGTACAGGGTCTCAAATCCCAATTCATATGCATTAAAGCAAAGACGCTTAATATATTTGTGTCTACTTTTATTTTTTGAGAAAGCTGTTTTCTTTTTGAATTAACTAATAAAACAATGTTATATGGGCATCCATTCTGTATATAGCCTGTCTGTCAGTGAAGATGATAGTATTGATGCAGTACAATAGTTGCATTTCCTCCAGCAGTTGCTACGTAGTTCTACACAATTGGAACTTTCTGATATAGAGAACACAATTTGTACTATTCTTATTGGTGTAGTGCTTAATCTTAAAACCAGAAATCCATTGTGAAGTAATTGAACATTGATTCTTTAATTAATACCAAGTAGTGACCATAAAACTCCAGATTTTACAGATGAACAAGCATGGCTTACCTTAAAGGGAAACATTTACAAAGTAGCTTCAACTCTGAGTCTCATATGTGGACTCCTTATATAGGAAAACTCTTGACAGCTCTAACTGTATTTGCTACCTCTACTTTGTTGTCTCACTCAATTCCTGTCCAAATTGGATTTAAACTCAACCCCTTCACTGAAATTACCTTCCAAGTAATTCACACACAGCTTCATTTTACCAAGTGCAGTAGTCATTTCCTGGTCTTCCTTTCATTCAACTTTCTCAGCAACATTTTACACACTTAGCTATTACTGCTTGAAATGTTGCTGTCTCGTGGAATCCCTAACTCCCTCTGTCTTTGCTTCATTTATATCTCAGTAGAAATGTGTTTCCTTTCCTGACGGCTCCTCCTTCCTCATATCAACACTGTACAGTGAAATATTCTTGGGTTTGGATCTCGGTGCTCTTGTCTACTCTACCTTCAATGCCTGGATGACTCCGTTTAGTGCTCTTATTTTAAATATCACTTGTACCTTGAACTCTGCTCTCATTTAGGAACTTCTGGTTGATAATTCCCATTGCCAATTTTACAAATCTGATTGTCTAATAAGCATCTTAAACTTCATGTGTCTGACTTAGAATCCTATTTCCCCACAGCTTCCTATCCCTCATCTCAAACTTTCTTGTCTCAGTAACTTAACTCACTTAACTTCCCTAGTAGCTCAGGATAAACCCAAGCTGTCACTCTTAATTCCTCTCTCTCGCCTGGAAAACTTCAGGATATCCAGTTAGTTCTAATACCAAAGTATCTCCAGAATTGACTACTTAAGGTCTTTACTGCTACAGCTTGAGTCCATTTTGTCCACACACTGCATCTTTATGGTTTCCTTGATATCATTCCTGCCCCTTATAGACCATTCTCCAGCCAACATGCAGAGTACTCACTCAACTGTATAAATGTGATCAAAACATTCCCCTGTTTAAAATATTTACTGGAGATCCTTTGAAATTAAAATATCATGCAACTTTTTTATAATGGCACATGAAGCCCTGAACATGGGCTCTGCCTTCTCTCCACTTTCACCTTCCACTATTCTGCCTGTTCTGCCTTCCCTATAAGATATTTCCCTCTGTCCTCAATACCCAGAAAAAAAATACAGTGTACATCCAATATGTATTTTATAAATAAATGAAAGAACTTGGATAATCCATTTTCAAATTAATGTTTTTTAATGTGACATATGGCTATTGTTTTATCTCTTAAAATAATAGTTTTATATTTTATAAATTAGGAGTAATTTCCACTATTCTGAATAGCAACTGTGAAAATTTTGCAGATACATGTAAATATCTATAATATAGTAGGCATTTAGTAAATGATGATAGTCTTTAGTAGAATTAATAAGACAATAATACTGACCCAATCAATGATCCTGATGTTGGAAATCATCAACATGTCAAGTAATAAAGATATAACAAATCTAAGTGTATCTCATAGATACATGTGCATAAAGTTTAGATATATTATGTGTTCGAAATCCTTTAAATGATAAGTGTGTAAATTTAGTTATTTTAATAAAATGTTGGCTGTGCAACACATTAGCATGTAGCTTTGGGCAAGTAGTACAACATTTTAGAGGCTTGACTTCCTCATCTATACAGTATTGATTACTAATGATAGCATGACCTCTTTGGATTGCTATCAGGATTAAATTGGAAAACCCAGGTAGAGTTATAGTACAGTGCTCAGCACACAGCAAACATCTCATTTAGTTATGATGATAATAGTCCTGACAACTGGTGAAGCAGGTATGATTTATTTCTGTATCACTATTGCATAATATAAATAAAAATTTGCTAAACATGATTGGAGTACTCCCTGGGGATCTACCTTCTTAAGTTCAACCAAATATTCAGTTTTTCCAAGTCTATACCATATGTAGCATCAGTTGTATAGCACGACTTGCCTACATTAGACCCTGTTATGGACTTAAACATGTCTTCTTACTTTCCCAAATTCACATGTTGAAGCTTTAAATCTCAATGTGACTGTATTCGAAGATAGGATCTTTAAGAAGGTGATTAAGTCCAAATGAGGCCATAAGAGTGGGACCTTAATTGCATAGAATGGATGACCTTATAAGAAAAGAAAGAGACACCACAGATCTCTGTCTCTCTGAGCATGCATGGAGCAAAAGGCCTTGTGAGGACACAGTGAGAAGGTGGCCATACGCAAGTCAGGAAAAGAACTCTCACAAGAAACCAATCTTGTGGACACCTTGATCTTGAACTTCCAGTCTCCAGAACTGTAAGAAAATAAATGTCTGTTGCTTGATCTCACTCGGTGTATAGTATTCTGCTGTGACAACACAAACAGACTAAAACAGACATCATGTATCCCAGCCCAGGAAGAAGACAAGTCCACATCAGGGAGGTGTGGCTGCTGTCCAGCTGTAAGTGTCACATGGCACACAGGAGGCAAAATCTCTTAGAACAACTCAAGGGCGGAGCCTTCAGTGTCTTTACAAACACCACACCACGTTTGAGGATTGCCACACTAAAGGAAGCTTAAAATATGGCAAGTCCATCAGTCCAGATACAATATCTTTATCAGTGGTCATATTTGTCATAAACAAAAATATGTAACATTCTTGTCAGGGCAGAGATAATTAACTAAAAGCCAAATGTTTATGAAAACAAAAAAAGAATACATTATTTAAAAAACCTAAAAATAATTGTTGCTTATATACAATAACAACATTGCAGAACAGGGATCAGTAGATAAGGCTACTAATTCATTTGAGGTTAAATATATATTTTTCCAAAAGTATAACAAAAATGTAGAATATATTAATATTTAGCAACATTGTTGATGTGATGTTTTATTTTGTTTCCTTTTATTTTACACCACAATCTTACATTATACATTTTAGTATTCTTACTACTTGAACATTTTTATAGGTTTTTTTTTCATTCATTCTTTGGCAATCTTTCTTAAAATGTAAGTAATATACCTACAAATACCACCTGGGCTGTAATGTATATGGTGTAAACATGACATAGGTGATTTTCTAGAGGATGTAGTGTCTTGTTGGTTATCTGAGCTTTCCTTTAAGATGTAAATAAATAGTGCCATGTTACTTTATTATGTTGGAATTTTGAATATGCAAAGTGGAGAGCTGCTTATAAAGCCTCTCAAGATATTTTCAAATTTATCCCCCAGGCTCAAGTAGTTCCATCTAAGATGCTTTGCTGCTTTTTAACATGATATACCCTGTCTTCTAAATTTCCAAGTGCCTATGATTTGATTTTCCTGCCTTTCACCATCTAGCACACCAATTCCTATCCTTTGGGAGACAAATGGAAAGACTCTCTAACACCCCTATTTTCTATTAACATCTTATACAGATATTAGGAACTGTCATTTATCACATTATACTGTAATGTGTATGTCTATGAATTTCTTATCCCAATGAATAGTGGTATACTTGAGGACAGGTATCATTTAAATGAGGGGAAAGGAGGGAGGAGGTGGGAGAGGGAAAAAGAAGTTTGAAATTATGGCTTAGACAAGAGTAGCTGCTAACAACTCAAACAAGTAAGGAAAAACACATGAATTATTATTTTATAGTATTTCTTATAATTTACAAAATATAATATCTTTCTTCATACTTCATACTGGTTAACATTTATTTTTCAATGGTTATGCATTTATAATTGTTTGTTACCAATGAAATGTTTATAAAACCTCAAAAGGACTTAACTCCTTGCCTTAATAAACACAAAAGATAGAGAACCGTAGCTGGACATGGGTCTGGAGGATGAACAAAAGGTGCTGACCGGATCCGGAGATCCCAAGGAGGACGAAGAGGAAGAGGAAGAGGAGGAATTAGTGGATCCCCTAACAACCGTGAGAGAACAATGCGAGCAGTTGGAGAAATGTGTAAAGGCCTGGGAGGGGATAGAGCTCTGTGATGAGCGTGTCTCCTCCCGATCACATACAGAAGAGGATTGTACAGAGGAGCTCTTTGACTTTCTGCATGCAAGGGACCACTGCGTGGCCCACAAACTCTTCAACAGCTTGAAATGAATGTGCAGTCTCATTCACCTCAACATCACTGGGCATCAGGATACTTCCTCATGGTTTTGAATATGCCATTTGTTTTTAATTTGTGTAAAAGTTCATATGAACCTCATGAATTTTGGCTTAGGCAAGTAGCTTCTATGTAATTAGCAGTGATTCCATCTTAATAAAATTTTGGGAACTACAAAAAAAAAAAACCACAAAAGATAAATAAGGGAATGTTTTATAAAATTATACTTTTATACCTTAAGAAGAATGTAATCTTCCTAATTTATTAATGGATCATTAACTTTTAACTTTTTACCCTGTTATCCAAAATGATAATTTAAAACTTAGAAAACCTGTCCCTTAGAAATATGACAATTGTTGTATAATTATTAATCAATTCAAAGAGTAAGTATATTTAAGTCTATCTTCAGTTGCATCATCAACTGTAAATTAATTTTCTTTCTCTTTTGGAGTCAGGTATTTTGATGGCAACCACTATTTTATTTTTATATAGAACACTGATTAAAACATCCTAAGGTAAAAGGAGCATTGTCTCTGACTTATGGCCATCCCTGAGCTCTAGCACTCTGTCTAGCATGTAAAGAGTACATTGGGAATTTGAAATTAAAAAGGCATTACCGTTTATATTAGCATCTCTCAAAATGAAATACTTAGGTATAAATCTAACAAATATGTACCAGAGCTACATAAGGAAAATCAAAAAAAAAGAAAAACACTGATGAAGAAAATCAAGAAAAAGCTAAATAAATGAGAGACATTCTATTTTAATGGATAATAAAAATAAGTACCATCAAAATATGTTTTTCCCAAATTAATCTATAGTAGTAATGAAATACCAATAAAAATGTCTGCAAGCTATTCTGTGCTTATCAATAAACTGTTCCTAAAGTTCATAAAGAGAGACAAAAGGCCCAGAATAGCTAACACAATATTTAAGGTGAAGAACAAAGTTACAGGACTGACACTACATAACTTTAAAACTTAATAGAAAGCCACAGTAATAAAGACAATGTGGTAATGGTGAAACAGTAGACAAATAGATCAATAGAACAGAATAGAGAGCCCAGAAATAGATCCACATAAATATAGTTAACTGGTCTTTGACAAAGGAACAAAGACAATACAATGGAGAAAAACTTATTTTCAACAAATGATACTGGAACGGCTAGAGATCCACATGTTCAAGAAAAAAAAATCTGGACACAGACCTTACACTCTTCAGAAAAATTAACTCAAAAGGCATCAGAGATCTGAAATAGTCAAATGCAAGACTATAAAATTCCTACAAGATAACATGGAAGAAAATCTAGATGACCTTGGATATGGCTATGACTTTTAGATATAACACCACTGGAATGGACACATGGAAAAAATTCGTAACTGGACTTTATTAAAATTAAACACTTTTGCTCTACAAAAGACATTGTCAAGAGGATGAAAAGATAAGATACAGAGTGGAAGAAAATATTTATAAAAGACATATTTGGTGAAGGATGGCTTTCCAAAAATATGTTTTCATATTAAGAAAATAATCCAAGACCTAAACAGTCACCTCACCAAATTAGATACAGTAGTCCTCGCTTATCTGCAGTTTTGCTTTCTGTGGTTTCAATTACCCATGGTAAAACAGGGTCTGGAAATATTAAATGGAAAATTCCAGAAATAATCAATTCTTAAGTTTTAAATTGCATACCGTTCTGAGTAGTGTTATGAAGTCTTGCACCATCCTGCACCATCCCTCCCAGGATGCAAATCATCCTGTTAGTTAAAGTAGGAGACTAAGAGACGGGGGTGAGACTTGATACAGGGGCTTGAAGATTAGATACAGGTAAAGGTTTTAAAATGAACAACTCTTAAAAAGAAGCTAATTAGAGGGGCTGAATGGGAATGAAAAGGTGCATCACAGACAAGAACTGGCTTTGACCAGCTGGTCAGCTATCTCTGCCACCTTAGATGAACTTTGGCTAATTACAATATCATTTACATTGTGATTTTAAAATTTCTCCTCCCTTGAAATCACTGTGACAGTTCTGAGACAACCATGTAAAGTATGAAAATTGGAGGAAACCCAATTCTAGGAATTACTATTCAAATTCTTAGTAAAAGCCAGTCCCTTGACCTTGATATTTCTCACCTCAATTAATAAGACTACAAAAGATCTAAAACCACCTCCTCCCAGTGCAGTTGCTCTCTTTCAAGCCTGCCTACTCTCCTCCCTGAGAGTGTATTTTTGCTTTCAATAAAAGCTGTTGTTTGCTTGGCTTATATGATGTGTCCTGAAATTCCTTTCCCAGCAAACACCAAGGACTTGGAAAAACCTCCATTCAGAGGCCAGTAACAATCCCTTTGTCCAACATATCCACACTATAGGATCTACCCACCTATTAGTCACTTAGTAGCCTTCTTCCTTGTCAGAAGGAATCCTGCCAGATTGACAGATCACAGGAAGAAGAAGAGTGAATACAGTACAAAAAGATATTTTTAAGAGAGAAAAAAAGAGAGTGAGACCATACTCACATAACTTTTATTATAGTATATAGCTATATTTATTCTATTTTATCATTAATTATTGTTAATCTCTTACTATACACAATTCATAAATTAAACTTTATCATAGGTACATATGTGTAGAAAAATATAATGTGTATAGGGTTTGCTACTATATGAAGTTTCCGGTATCTGTTAAGTGTCTTGGGAATGTATTCGTCATAGATAAAAAGAAGCTACTGTATATAGATGCAAATAACGTATGAAAAGATGCACTATATCATATGTCTTAGGGAAATGCAGATCAAAATAGCAGGAACATACCACTACATACCTATTAGAAGGGCTGAAATGCAGAACACTGACAATACAAAATTCTGGGAGGATGTGGAGCAACAGGAATACTCATTCATGACTGATGGGAATGCAAAATATTACAGCTGCTATGGAAGACAGTTTGGTAGTTTCTTACAAACTGACATAGACTCTTACCATATGATCCGGCGGTTATGCATCTTGGTATTTACTAAAAGGAGCTGAAAATGTATGTCCATACAATAACATGCACATGATGTTTATAGCACTTTTACTCATAACTGCCAACACTTAGAGAGAAACAGATATCATTTCAGTAGGTGAGTGATTAAACTGTGATACATCTAGACAATGGACTGTTATCCAGTCCTAAAAAAATGACCTGTCAAGCCATGAAAAGACATTGAGGAAACTTAAATGCATATTTCTAAGTGAAAGAAGCCAATCTGAAATGGTTACATACTGTGTGACTCCAACTATGTGACATTCTCAAAAAGGCAAAATGGTGGAGACAGTAAAAAGATCAGGTGTTGCGAACGGCTGGGGGAAGGCGGAATGGATACATGCAGCATAGTGGATATTTATGGTAGTGAAGGTATTTTGTATAATACTATAACGAAGAATACAAATAATTATATAGTTGTTAAAATGCACGAAATGTGTGACACCAAGAGTGAAAACTAATAGATAGTATGGACTTTGGGTGACAATGATTTGTCAATGTAGGTTCAATTGTGAAACATGTACCACTGTGGTGGGGGGTGTTAACAATGAGGGAGGCTATGAATTTCTGGGTGCAGGAGGCATTTGGGAAATTTCTGCATCTTCTGCTCAATTTTGCTGTGAATTAAAAGTGCGCTAAAATATATAGTCTATTTCAATTAATGTATCACAAAAAGTGAACATCAAGAATAGTTCCTTAATGAATTAATTGTTCACATAAAGATGGTTATGGAATAAAAGTTAGTTCAATGTCTAAAACTACTGAAGAGTGGACACCTCATTAAATTAGCAAAGTTATTATTCAGCATATCTTTGTCACAGAAATTAATGCTTAATACAATAGGCTATTTAACTAGGTAATGATGTCAGCTAGCATCGAGTGAGTTACTATCACTGCTGACTTCAGTTACACGCAGATATCACCTTGTTTATTATACGTGTCTGTGCTGTGACATGAGTCATTTACGATAGAGAAGAAATAAAACAAGAAATCAAACAAGGGGTTTTAAAATCTACTTAAGTAGAGTTAATTGCCATGATCTACCTATTACCCTCTAAAGAACACTTAGTCACATGATACAACTAAATTAAGACAAGAGGCTGCTTACCTAAGGGACCTAAATAAAAATAAAAATATTTTATTCCTATTTCCCTTACAAATATCTTACATGGGTGACACAGGACATAATCTGGCACAGAATTCTGTTGGATTATGTTAAATAAAAATTTTCCATTGGCAGTCTGAACTCACAATGTCATTTTTCTTACCAACCACGCAGTTTAATCTTTTTTTCTTTTTAAGACAAGAGTCTCACTCTGTTGCCTGGGCTAGAGTTCATCAGCATCACCATAGCTCACTGCAACCTCAAATTCTTGAGCTCAAGCCATCCTCCTGCCTCGGCCTCCCTAGTAGCTGTGACTACAGGCCTGAGCCACCTTGCCTGGATAATTTTTCTATTTTTTGTAGAGATGGGGGTCTTACTCTTGCTCTGGCTGGTCTTGAACTCCCTGTCTCAAATTATCCTCCCACCTCAGGCTCCCAGAGTGCTAGGATTACAGGAATGAGCGACTGTGCCCAGCCTACCCAGTTTAATTTTAAGTTTATCTTCTTGTCTCCTCTCTTTCTTCTCACAGAGAAACTATTGAATAATTCTATGATTTTAAATTGAAATATAAAAAAAATTATATATATTTTTCATAAAGTAAAAATGCACCTAGAAAGCAAGTAAGGCCATAAATTTGCTCACAGGGAAACGATTAAAGACAAATAAACCCAACGTTTCTAGATTAATTCTTGCCTTGCATGCTTCATTTATATCATGCCTTCACAGTCAAACCAACCACACGATAAAAATAGCAGGATGTCTGGAAAATAAAATGCCATCTTTTTAAAAATACCCCCAAAATGAATGTGTGGGAAGAATATCCAACCTTTTGTTCTTCCAGAGGACAAAATGTTGCAAAAAACAGAAACAAAAAAAAGTATCTTTTTTAAAAGTTTTTTTTTTTTTAAATCATGGTTTGGTTTTTAAACAAAAAATAAGCAAGAGATACTGACTTATTTGAAATACTTTAAAATTCTTTCTCACCTTATTATGGTCATCTTCGATAATGGGTTTTTATAGATATTATAGTAGATTTATAGAGGATGTATATTTTACATCTGTTTTTAATTCAAGATTTTTTTAAAGTATTTATTTACTTATTTATTTTTAAACATTCATGTATTTAAATTTATTTATATTTATACTTCACATTATATCATAAAGATTTTGAGGCAGCTTATTAAAATATGAATATCATAATACTAAAATATAATAATAAAATACAGTAATAAAATATAAGCAATCAAGACCAAAACAATATTTATTTCAACAAAAATAAGAAAATATACAAAAAAAAGACACAGGACACAGATATATAAGATATATAATTGCTATAGGTGAAATTGTATTGTTGGTAAACTTTTTGCATGTCAAAGCACAATAGAGAAACACAATCAACACAATTCTCATCATCAGCTAAGAAAAGTATTTTAGTTTTTTACGGGAAGAAATATTTTTCTACAGTCAGTTCAAAAATAAATTTTAACATGTGATTTAAAATAGGATACAATGAGAAATGAAATAGAGGCTTAACTACAATTACAATAAAGGAAAAATATTGGTATCAATTCACAATCACCAGGAGACTAAAGAGAAGCAATGAGATATAGAGCGATTCAGGAAAGAGAGGAATGTTCAGAAAAGAGAGAAAAGATTAGCAGAGTGTAAAATGATAGTAGAACCCAGAACCCAGATCATATGCAAAGAGATCAACCAGAGAAAGTCCTTGAAATGCACAACAGAAAGTCAGGTAGGCTCTTAAATCAGAGATAGCAGTTCCAAGGAAAGGGAGAAATGGTGCACTTAGGAGAGGGATTGAGTGAAAGTGAATGGATACAACTGTCTTGCCTGCATTACCTCAGACCTCAGGGAACCTGACGTTTACTTTTAAAGAAATAAAAGCTCATTGGGTGATTGAGTAGGGGAGGGGAGACTCGCAAATTGTATTAAAAGAAATACTTGTAAAAAATAAGGTAGATACTGTGTGTAAAGTCATTTTCTTCTAGCATTTTGGAAGACTCCCAACAATATGACTGGCTCCTCATTTGCCAAATACAAAGTGAAGTCTACAGAGGACAGCCCTTGCCCGCTAAGAGTTAGCTTTTGTGTGGCTTTATTCTTTTTTTTGTTGTTGTTAAATGAAAGATATTTATATTGGGTAGGTCAGTATGGGTGAGGTAAAAATTCCAAAGCCCAGGCCACAACTGAGACCAATTAAATCAGAACCTCAGGGGTGGGATCGAGGCATCAGCATTTTTTACAGTTCCCCCAGTGACTCCAACATGCAGCCAAGGTTGAGAGTCACTGAGCTAAGACAGTAGCTCTCGGCAATACCTGCACATTAGAATCATCTGCGAGCTTTAAAACAATGCCCAGTGCCTGAGCCCTGTCTCAGACTAATTAAGCCAGAATCTTTGGGGAATAGAGGCTGGGCAATGGTATCTTTTTGAAAAGCTTCTAGGTGATTCTAATGTGCAGCCATGGCTGAGAACAGCTAAACTAAAAGATGAACACATAGAAAGGTATCAGGCTTCATTCTTAAGTAGAAGAGAAACATAAAGCGAAGAGAGACTTGAGATAATCTTCAATGTGAAAAAAATTTAAAAAACATAAAAATAAACAGAGAGAGGAAAAAAACCTTAATACTCAAGGAGATGATGATAATGTAGGAAGTAGGAGAAATTTAAAAGTCTCTAATTAATATACTTAGAGGAATCTTTAAAACAAGGACAAGTAATTTAGGTGTCAAAGACTTAACAAGAGGACCTGATAAACTTAGGGATGCCCGTTTTCTCATTTTACAAAATAGTGACTGGAAACAATGTGTTACGGAAGAGGAAGAGAGAGGTAGAAGATAAACCTTCCTCCGCATCACAGGAAATTAACAGAAAGGGTGTAAAATGATTTTTAAAAATTGAAGAAATAGCATTTACTAATTTAAAAAGTGGAAAGAGAGGCCATCATTGGTTGGTTGGTTGGTTGCTGCTTAACTGTCTTCCCCAGTCATCTTTTGCCCTTCTGCTCAACATCTCTTTTCACACTCTCTAAAGTCCTGAAGTCCTGAGTGCTGGGAAAGTAGCTACAGATTTGTTATTCAAATAAAAAACAAATAGCTTATTTTTCTACTCCTGATAATAAAACTGATTAGACAAGTAACTTTACCCCATAACACAACATTCGGATCTGGGGAACCACTGGCTAGGTTGTACAGAAATCACAATAAAATGAGAACTAAATAACAAAAAGGAAAAACAAGGACAAAGTAAGAATTCAGACTTCATTGTATTTTACTTCATGAACATGTATATATCAGAAATATATCAAACTACGTATTTTCAATACAAAATTATAGAAACCAATTTGCAATAGTGCTATGAATGCATTTATTTTATTCGACAAAATAAAAAAATAAAATAGCCAACCCAACACACACAACGGAAAGGCGTTTTGATGATACTAGCTTTTATTGTTTTTCAATTGTTTGTAACGTGCAAAAGGATAAATTTTCATTTTTTCCTCACAGCATTTCCCCAAATTTTAACAGCTGTGCAAGCAGTAATAAAGAAAACATTTCAAAGATAAGTCAGGCTAGCACTTGTCCCTGCTATCTCATTATATTTTTGCAATGCATTTCTCATCAAGTGTTATTGACCTTAAATTATGCAGTATCTCTCAGTTATGAAAGAAAATGGCTTTGACACTTTAAATATTATATCATACATGATGAAATCCATAAAGTTCTTCTAAGCGCCAATCAAATAACGATTTTGCTTTATTTTGTTTTCTGAAGCAATGGCTTTTAGTCCTTTACTTCAAATAGACCCTTCGAGATTTAATTCAGGAAGCTGAGCTTGCAGCTTTGATCAACTTGTGCATCAATTTGTTATTCTCCACAATTATTGCCAGTAAAAAGCTATACTTATGGTGATTATATAAATGTGTGGATGAAGGCATCTTTAATCTGATAAAGGTGTCTTTAAAATTGCAGTAGTCTCTCCTTATTCATGCTTTTACTTTCCAAGGTTTAAGTTACCCATGGTCAATCGCAGTCCTAAACTATTAAATAGAAAATTTCAGAAATAAATAATTTATAAGTTTTAAAATGTACACCTTTCTGAATAGTATGATGAAATCTCAATCTGACTCTCTCTCTCTCTGCGTCCCCTGAGACGTTAATCATCCCTTTGTCCAGTGGATGCACCACCTGTTAGTCACATAGTAGCCGTTTCAGTAATCAGAATGAAAAATATAGTATCTATAGCATTTGGTACTAGGTATGGTTTCCGGCATCAACTGGGGGCCTTGGAACATATGAGCCTAAGATAAAGAGGGATTACTATATCTCAGTTTTCTTTATTTATACAGACTTAATTGGAAATTTTTTCTCCCTACCTATCATATGATTAACAAAATGCTGAAAAGAAAATATTAACAGCAAAAATTACGTTGCAAATTTAAAATTCTGTGAGAGGCACATTAAAAAAAAATAAAATCAATTCTACCAACAATCATCTTAAAATAAAAAGACTGAGAAAACTATGAGATGTGTTGCAAAGATTATCAAGTTTTGGGCTATCCTCTTTATAAAGATATTTAATTTATTTCATACTAGAGTGCCTTAGAAAGCTGTTTATTCCTATGCCTCATATAACATTGTAAAATTTCTAAAAGTCAAAAAATTGCATTCTTTAGTCTTACAGCAGCAAGGTAAATTGCATGCTTAGTAGAGCAGAATGCTATTTAGTGCGTAGCTAATAGTCTTCAACCTGGTGCACAGAAGGCGGGACTCCTTGATATTCTGTTGTGGCAAGAGATGTGAAAGATGGTAACACTTATATTTTACTCTTTGTCCCATCTCAAATCATTCTTTTGCATTTAAAAATGAAAATAACATCAAATTGATGAAAGCTTATTTATTTTTAATCCTTAGGCAGTTTTGTTTGAAAAATAGTTTTGAAAAATACTATTTTGTCAATATTTTTCTGTAATTCTCTTGAGTTTCAAAGCAACTTAAGTAAAAGCTGTCATATTTGTCATTCAACTTTTAAACAGCATGAAAAAGTGTTATAATCGAGATAAGTTACATAAAAGTCATACATATCCTAGACAAAGACCACTTAATTGAGAAAACTTTTTCTCCATATCCATACAATACATAGACACAATCCCTGTTATTCAAGTATTTCATTTCTCCTTATCATGTAAGCAGTGAATATCCTACCTAACAATTGATTATAATTCATTATAATTTAATTTGAAATAATCATAATCACATATAATTAAAACAAATTAATTCTGATTAAAAGCAGAGCTAGATCTCTAAGAAGACAATCAAATCTGTGATTTTTTTTTTCTCTCCTATGGGAGCTGAAACCATTTCTTCATCCTATCTTTTGGGCTGATGGGGATTTCACATTACAAATGAGGTTTCCTAGAATATGAAAGCTATCTCATGCATTCAGGCAAAAATTCACTTTCGACTTTGCTTTAAATGAGTTATATAGAAAGACAATGGTAACAGTTTTTGCCAGAGGAAACGGAAGTCAAGAGGGAGCTCAACAGAATCTGGGATGCAGGATCTCTAAATTGCATAGAGAGTGCAAAATTTCAAGTTAGCATCCTGTCAATTATTTCATAAGAATTACATCTGTGTGAGCGCTTGTAAGAACTGGGCCTTATTCATCTTGTAAACCTAGTATATACCTTCATGAATGACAAATATTAAGTAATTATTAAATAAAAACTGCTTTGCATGAATGGAAACATGAATAATCTTCATACCGAAGAGAATTAAGGAAATAATGTTCTACAATTCAAATCATATGACACAATATGTAGTGTATAAAGATGTTTTTATGAATGTAACTTAAATATACATAAATAATTATAATGTAAACACAAATTCTGGGAATAAAATAAAGTCCAACTATTAAAGTGACTATGACAAAATAGAAAAATAAATGAAATTGACATGGCCAATCTCAGCTTTCTATTTAAAAAGACAGCATTTTCCTTTTTCTCTCCTAATAACCAATAAAATAAATATATGGATTTTTCTGAAAAAAATAGCCATATCAGCAAAGAAAGTGGGAGGTTGTCAAATTTCTTAAAATTGGAAACTGGGAAGGATTGATTTATTTTCTTATGAAAATAACAGGCAAAAGAAAAAAAATCATATACTATAGAGACCAAAAAGGAAAACAATTCTACTTTCTCAACAAAGGGAAGATGAGCCAGTTATGAAGCTCTTCTTCCTTAATGTGGATGGATAACCAAGGAACACTAGAAAAATGCAAAGATACGCAAACAAAAACTTGGCCACAGAAGAAAGAGAGACAATACAAGATACAGAAGATACTTAATCTTTAATCTATTATGATAAGGAATATTTGAGATAATATGTCATAAACGGTGCTTCGATGTTAAAATATAATTTTTTAAAACATGTTAAAGAAAATAAAAATTGCAGGACTCTCTCTCCAAACTCCTTATGCAAAAAGAAAGGTAAAGGTCTTAGGTACCTGTGAAAGACTGGCCCCACAGATATTCATTAAGGAAATTCCTTCCTGGCCTCCTATAAGCAAGGACACGCAAATTATAACTTAGGTATGCAGGCTAAGTCTGGCTTTTAAAACTAAAGTCTGTTGGAATCTGTACTAATAATGAATTACAAGTTTATCTTCCCAGATGTAGAAAAGACACAAGACAGGATCAAACATTCTTCTGCCTACCCAGGGACATCTACATAATGGATGCTTCCTTCACTTTTTTTCTCCTCTAACATTCCCTTATCTTATATGAAATGTAGATTTTTCTTGGATTTCACAAAATTGTAATCATTTGGTCTCACTTCCTTCCCTCCCATCCCACTCTTTCTTTTTTCTTTCTGTATGCCCTATCCCCTTTTAAATACTGAAGCTCCCAAATTTCCTTTTGGAAAAGCAACCACGGGATGTGTCTGTGGTTTGTGTTTTTCCAGGGTGTATCCCCAACTTTGACTTGTTAAACCTTCACTGATGGAGATTTTTGCCTCAGTCACTTATTTTGGGTTGTGAAACAATAGATGAATAAACTAAACTAAAATGAAACTTCCTAACAGGCAGCATCAAAGAACAGAGGCATGTTGGGGCCAAGGATTATGAAACTGGGTTGCTATAAAAAGAAATGTATACTCTCATATCCTTTCACCCAAAATGACAATTCCCATCAGCGTAGTAAAGTAGCCATGTACACTGGTTTTCATTGTCTAGAGTTCACTTTTGGTCATAGTTAGATTAGATGCTTAAGGTTGCTGTAATGATTTTAAATATGTCACATTAATATGGTAAAAGAAAAAGTATACTTGGCAAAAATTTTAAGTGGAAAAAGTTCAGGGACTTAAAGCCTTCATCTTACTATGTGAAAGCTTAAGAAATCATCAAAGGTTCACAAGACGACAAGAAAAAAGATGTTCACATGCATATTTTTAGAATTACAGAAATTATCTTCAGAAGTGTAGGACTGATATATATATATATATCAGATTATGTGTAGAGTGCAACAAGAAATAAGTAGAAGAAATGACATAAATCTTTGTATTTCTTCTGTGGAAGAAATGTGGAAGGGCTAGTTGATATTGTTGGATGTTTATAAAAAAAGCAATATAGGTATATACATAGTTTTAAAAGTTATGAAAGTAATTACCAGTATACATTTTTAAAAAGAATTTCTAAAAAAGTCTATGGGAATGAACTCTCTATATCTATATGTTTATACATTATGTTTAAATTAATTTATTTCCTATAATGTTGAATTATATGTCTTGCTGGTGCACAAGAAAAATACTCCAGGAATTAAAATCATCCTCAAAAATTTAAATGATATGCAATCATTTCTTGCCCCAAACATCCAATTTTTCTTTGCTTTGCAAAAGAAAGGGCAGAGAAAAAAAATCACATTTAAAGAGCCCTTATTGTGTACAACATCTTCTTGGAGATATTTAAATATGCTGTATCACTTAACTATGATAACATCTTGATTTAGTACAATAGAGATGACAATAGCCATGTTAAAGTCAAGCAGATAGTTATAGAGAGGAGTTTATTGCAGAGTTTTGTGTGCTCTGTAGTCTCCTACATTTCTCTCTGCTACTTGAATAACTTTGGTAATTCTGAAACCAACATTCTTTGTTATCTTATGTATATATTCTAAATTACATTTCATTTGTCATCAGGACACAAAAACTATATATATATATATATATGAATGAAGCAATAAGTAGAAATAGAGCTTGAAGAATACAAAATATGCCAGGAAAAGATAAAATCTTGAATCTGAGCCACCATGGAAGAACATTTCTAAAGTTCTTCCATTTTGAAACAAGTCAATAATCCATAGTTTCACTTTCCCTATTTGTAAATTGAGTCAATTGCATTGATGCCTGAAGCATGTTCTAGTTCCCATTCGAATAGAAGAACAGATGAATGACTCAGTAATTAAAAAAGAAAACACAAAAGAATAGATAATATGGGGTGGATCATCAAATATACGTATTAAAATATCTGAGACTATTTGTACAAATTACTGTCTTTTAAATAGTTATTTTGTAGCACAGACTTGGCTGTGATTGGCATAAACAAAGAATAAAGCTACCCAGAATCTTTTGTTTTCCCTTAATTTTTTTGTTTTTCTTGTCCTTGGTCTATTGAGAAGCAAAGTGAGCAGCTTAGTTTCCAGAATCTGGGTCTTACTTAGTACATGATGAGGTACCTATACGACACATTATTTAGTAAATATTTAGTTCTGAGGTGTCCTGCATCAGATGGTGGTGCCGGACAGAGAGGCGTTTCGGATACCAAAGCGGTCTCACAGGATCGACACGGATGGATAAACTGCTTGAGAACCAGATTTTTTAAAAGGCTGCAAAAAATCTTGTCCTGGGAGTCTACAAATTTGGAAGCAGGGAGAAAACCCAGACATCAGATGTTTTTATTATCTATTATTCCTATAAAGGTGATACCGTATCAATTATGTGAAAGAACACGCAGACACCTCAGCTTTCGTAGGTGCTGTGGGTAGGACCGAGGCAGCCTGACCCTGGACCAGACCACAGCAGGGCCCATGGCTGTGTTCCCGAGGATCATGTTCCTGGAGGGACGGGCCCTGGCCCCGACTCTTCCAGCTCCCCCCTCAGGGTCTTCAGCATGTGTGTTGACTGCAGCCACTGCTAATTGTGGGTTCCGTTGCAGGTCTTTGTGGAACACCCTGCCCCCGCACCTAGGACTGTGAACTCCTCCTAACATCACACTGAATGTGGGAAACAAATGGAAAGGCAGGCAGGCGCTTCCACATGCTGAGGCCTCCAGATCAAGGGATCATCTGTTTGGTCGACTTCCCAGAAACCACCTTTTTCTGCTGAAATATTACCAAGTGAATCTGGAAAGGATTATGGGTTTATAAAACTGCTTTTTATCTAAGAACAACAACAACAAGAATAAAAAACTAAAAAAACTAAAACTAAAAAACTAAACACTTTAGACCCAAGGCTACTAAAAAAAAATAGCATTATTTAATAGTATGATGCTGTGGATCTCTGTTTCATTGTTGCTGCTTTTAATAACACATTTCACAGGTGACATTCAGGTATGTAACATTCAACCAGTGTACTCTACTTTGTATAGGGATGTTTTGTAAATAAGAGAGGCTTCTGAGAATATTCCCTGTAACCTTGCCCATCTGGTTTTGGGACAAACAAATAAGCTATGTCACAAGAAATGAAAGGGGATTAAGGCACTAGTGAAACAACTGTAAAAGAGTTATTCCACTTAAGTATGACCCCCAAGTCCTAAGCACTTTCATAATATAATTTTTAGGAATTTTTCATATACTTGCTGTAATATTGAATAGTTATTTTCAAGCTAATTATAGCATCTATACATCAAAATAACTTGCCCAGAATGCCACCATTGGTACCATTATAGCAGGATTTTGAATTGGTTACATCATATTACATCCACTTTCAACAATTGTGCATAAAAGGTGCTAAAGAGGCACCATTTCCTGAAAGTCACAATTAACCTGGAAATCCAGTTTGACAATCCTAAAACTGGAAATACTACCCAAGAAGATTTTCAAAGCAATGTTATCTGTCTTATGGAAGCCCAGTGGGCATGGTCATCTGTCCTTATTGGGGCTCCTTTCCCAAGGTCAGGGTATAAGGCAACTGACTCCATTTAGCCAATACTTTCCAATTTTCTCATGTCTTTTGAGAACCACATGTAACTTAGAGCAATCTGTAAATGTATGTCTATTATTTCTCAAAGCCCAGAAAAGTATTTGACCAAGTGGTACTTTGTGGAGAGGTGATATTTTCTGACACATTTAGTTTTTAGTTATAATAGTCAAAGACAAACTGAATTTGTGTAAGACAAAGTACACGCTCTTTTTTTCTTCTTCTTCGAGAGCAGAGGTGGAATGTGACTAAGTTTACTTTGGCAAAAATTGATCAAGCACATCCTATTTGCCGTCATTTCAATTATCTATTGCATGGCAACTGATGATTGGTAAATATTTGTGTGTATTTAAATAGATGAAAGTATAGGATCAGCATACTTGTTATATAGGTAAACAGATTTTTTGACACACATGACCATATGTTCTATTAGGACTTATTCTTGCCTGGTCAACCCCACTGTGTACCTGTGTTAACCTTGTATGAAATAATTCCCCATTTCTCAAAGCACACTATCAATGTGTATCTTCTTTGGTGTTTACAACACACACCATTTTGCAAGAGATTTTATTTCTATCTAATTTTATGTGTAATTGTTAAACAAACAGTTTCACGTAGAAGGCTTTGACTTAATAATAAGGAGTTAGAAAAAAAAATAAAGAACTGTATTTTTCTCCAGATTCTAATGACACTCTGAACACTACATAAATTCTTATAGATCTTAAGATACCCAAAAACCTACACTAATGGCAATATGATGCCAGGGTGTTCACATACGGTTAAAAAATACAATAAAATTCTTTGAATTTTAATTTTCCTTTTATGTACTGTTTACCTTTCAATTTATCTTAAATGCAACCTACCATTTTTATGTCCAGATCCATGCTTATACGAATTATGATTCTTTAAAATAAAGACATGAGCGTGTTGGGAATGGAATATATGTAGAGAAAGCATAAAAGTAGAATAAAATACTAATTCTATGTCTGCACTTGAAGCTTCCTTGCATTTAGACTTCAGCAACACTTGCTTCAAAGATTTGTAAGAAATAAAAACAATCCCTTTCCATTCTCATATGGCATTTAATTTTATGTGTTAAATAGTAAATGTGTCTGCATCCCAATTCAATATTTTCTAAGTGATAAAGTCATCAGAAATATATATATATATATATGTAATCACTATAAAGACAAATATTTAAAAAATAGATTTCAAAAATGATTTAAAAATGATTAAATGTTAGGAGCACATTGGGTCCTAGTAATCTAACTTGACTAAATAATAAATGCAGATATATTTGTAGATATTGTAGGTTTATTTGCAGACTATGAAAATAAAATGAATATTGCAAATAGTCACAAAAAATCTTTGGTTTCCTTGTGCATATACAAATAATGTTTATATTAGTCTATTAAATGTGTAATAGTATTATGTTTGAAAATGTGCATACTTTAATTAAAAATACTGTACTGATAGAAATACTAATATTCATTTTAGCCTTCAGGGAATGATAATCTTTTTGTTAGTGGAGGGTTTTGCTCCAATGTTGATGCTTCTGACTGATCAGGGTGGTGGTTGTTGAAGGTTGGGGTGGCTGTGGAAATTTCTTAAAATAAGAAAACAATAATTTTGCTACACTTGTTGACTCTTCCTTTCATAAAAGATTTCTCTATAGCATGCAATACTGTATGATAACATTTACCCAAAGTAGAATGTGTTTCAAAATCGTAGTCAGTCCTCTCAAATGGTGCCACTGCTTTATCAACTAAGTTTATATAATATTCTAAATCCTTTGTTGTCATTTCAACAATGTTCACAGCATCTTCACCAGGAGTAGATTCCATCTCAAGAAATCACTTTCTTTGCTCATCCATTAAGAAGCAACTCTTCACGCATTAATGTTTGATCATGAAATTACAGCAATTGAGTTTCCACATTCAGGCTCCACTTCTAATTCTAGTTCTCTTACTATTTCCACCACATTTGTAGTTTTTTCCTCCACTGAAGTCTTAAATCCCTCACAATCATCCATGTGGGTTGGAATTAACTTCCTCTAAACTTTTGTTAATGTGGATATTTTGACCTCCTACCATGAATCACAACTGTTCATAATGGCATCGAGAATGACAAATCTTTTCCAGAAGGGTTCCAATTTCCTTTGCCCAGACCCATTAGAGGAATCACTTTCTATGGCAGGTAGAGCAACAAAATGTAATTCTTAAATGATAGGATTTGAAAGTTAAAATTACTACTCAAAAAAAAATTACTACTCAATTCATGGGCTACAGAATGGAGGCTGTGTTAACAGACATAAAAACAACATTAACCTCTTTGTACATCTCCATCAGAGCTCTTGGATGATCAGGAGCATTGTAAATGAACAGTAATATTATGGAACAAATCTTTTTTCCTAAGTGGTAGGTCTCCACAGTGGACTTAAAATATTTAGTAAACCGTGCTGTAAACAGATGTGCTGTCATCCAGGCTTTGTTGTTCCATCTAGAGAACACAGGCACAGTAGACTTAGCATAATTCTTAAGAGCCCTAGGATTTTCAGAATGGTATATGAGCATTGGCTTCAATTTAAAGTCACCAGCTGCATTAGCGCCTAATAAAAGGGTCAGCTGTTCTTTGAAGTTTTGAAACTAGGCATTGGCTTTTTCTCTCTAGCTATGAAAGTTCATGATGGCATCTTATTCCAATATAGGCTATCTCATCAACATTGAAAACGTATTGCTCAGTGTAGCCACATTCATCAAATAATCCTAAGTGGATCTTCTAAATAACTTTCTGCAGAGTCTACATGGCACTTGCTGCTTTACCTTGCACTTCCATGTTACGGAGATGGCGTCTCTCCTTAAACCTCATGAACCAACCTCTGCAAGTTTCAAACTTTGCTTCTGCAGCTTTGTCACCTCTTTCTCAGCCATCACAGAATTGCAGAGAGTTAGGGGCTTGCTCTGGGTGAGTCTTTGGTTTAAAGGAAGGTTGTGGCTGGTGTGATCTTCTATTCAGATTGCTAAAACTTTCTCCATATAAACATTAAGACTGTTCTGCATTTTTTTTGATCATTTGTTCACTGTGTTGCATTTTTAATTTCCTTCTTGCAAGAATTATCAAAATGTGACAGAGACAAGAAGTAAGCACATGCTGTCGGAAAAGTTGCACTGATAGACTTGCTCAAGGCAGGTTGCCACAAAACTTCAATGTGTAAAAAATGCAATATCTGTAACATACAATAAAGCAAAGTGCAATAAAATAAGGTATACCCGTCCTTGGACCTACTATTCTAAATATGACTCATCTCAGAGGAACTAATTCAAGGAAATGTCATATGATATCCTACCATGCCCTAAGATTTCAATTAATTGAACAAAATCAACATGCTGAAAGACACATAAATATAAAGAAATAAAAACTTCATTCTTATGTCTACTAGTGGGTCAATATTTTTTATCTTTGAATATTCATTTGACAGAAATATACCAGTACTAGTCAATTATATCAAACGTTGCCTCTCTTCATTACCTAAATATATATATGTATAAAAAGATTGATTTTCACAAAAGCAGTTAATGGAATGTAATTTTTGCACACAGATATCCTTTTTCCTCTAATTTTTTTTCTGGGGACTAGTTTTTTCAGACAGTAACACGTTTTTTTAAAAAATCTTTACTTTGAACTCATTTTAAAATTGTGTAAAAGTCAAGGTTTGCTATATTGGATTTGTAGAGGTCTCAGATTAACATCAATTCTATTTATTTATTAATATATAGAGAAAAAGAATATTTTTTGGTTGAATATCATGAGGGTTAAAACTAATAATTTCCTTCTTCTCACTTGATTTCTAAATAAATTCTTCACCTCACTTATTCTGAAAAAACAACTGTAGAAATTGTTCTACATTTTATTGGGTGCTCTATTAAAAGGGTCTCTAGACAAATCCAGAAATAGATCTAAACGTTGCCCTCATTCATCTCTCAGAGACACAGCAGGTGAAACAATATTTTTACATCCTCAGGACTGTCAGAAAGCATTAATCTGTTTTACGCCATCCTCAAGTGATTCAACATATTTTGGGGAACTGAAATGCTTTGTATTTAGGAAAATTGAGTGATGAAAACAGAAAGTACCAAATTGCAATGTTCGTTTTGCATCAATGCAAAACATCCCTCTCCAAGATTCAATAAAGCCCTGTTTTGCTGATGCGTGAAATTCTTTAGATTTGTGGCAGGACTTGTGGAACTTACGCTAACAAGCAGGTAGTTGTTCCTATAAGGGTCACTAAAAGCTGCTTTATTGCTCCTCAGTACAGAACCTGGAGTTGTCCTCAGAACATTTGAAAAATTTGCACAGTTATCTTATTAATGAGTGCATTTATATACCTAAAGCAAATATGTTTGTGTATATACATGTGTGCATATATGTGTGTATACATATATTTTTTTTCTTAACTCTAGTTTTCAGATTTCAAAGATTTCCTGGGAGTTTTAAAGTAAAACTTGAATATTTTGAGAAGAGTTCCTCAAATTGAATAAATTAATTGCATTAAAGTTTATCAACCAATATTTATATGTAAAACATTGTTCAAATCCACAAAATGTGAAATGAGTGTTTAAGAGAGAAAGGAACATAACGAAGAACAAGTAAAAATCTTTTGAACTTTTATGTATTAATTCTAATTGTCTTTCTGAACAAAGGATATTATTTCTAAGATCAAAATTTTAGTTTCAGTTATTCAGGTCCATTCTATGATTCTATTTAAATATACTTGAGAATACTACATATGCTCTATACCATGATATGTTTTCCTTAAAATTGTCATGTTAATTCCTTAAGATCTTGGATGAAAAAAGTGTTAGATAAGCCCCTTGAATCTGGGGATTATATCTTCTCTTCCAGAAATTCACAACGTGAACTTGATATGCTGGTCTGTAGAGGATCAATACATGCTATAAGACACACAGTAGGCCCACTCTAAGCTGCTGAAATAGAATTTTCTTTTGGAAGCAAGTAGCTTTCCAATGAAGTGTCACATTGAATGTTATTGAGTAACACTGACTCTCCTTGAAGTGCAAAAGACTTATTTGCCGGGGTCTGTTGTGCAGTATTTGATAAATCCTTATAAGCTCTATCTTGATTCTTTTTCCTGGTTACCTTTTTTCTCCAAAATCGGAAATAAAAGAAAGCTTGGATACTAACTATGTTCCCAACCATTCCCCTCACAAAAGGAAGACAAGTTCAAGGACAGGAGTAACAAGGAAACTTTCTTAATTTTTTCTACTTAAATCTCATGGAAGTTTTGTAAGTAATAGGAATTAGATTTTCTGGAATACAAAATAAATGAAGAACACCAAAATGTCAATTAAGAAATCAACTACATTGTGAAGCAGTTTCCTTTTAAACAAAGCAAATCTTTTGTAATGTTAATTCTCATTCAATCCTTAGATAATAAGCACTGTCCCACACTTGGCTTCAAACTGGTCCTAGCTAGTCCAGGGAGCTCCCCTTCTTATTGGTTTGGTTGTTTTTCAAGTAATAACACATTTATTTAAATTAACATTATCATTAGTGTTATCTCTTCTTATATGGGCTCATATAATGATACAGTGGTTAAGTATATTTGGAGAATCTTATTTGTTGTTTTTAAAAATTTATTTTTCAGGGGGATATTTGCTATGAATTTTTTTAATAGATCACATGAGAATTTAGACAATATCCAAAAGGCAGATATGAGCCATATTTTTTTGCCACATTATAAATTGAATTGCATTTAACTGGGGGATTTACTAATATGTTACTGAATATAATCTTGTTTATAATTATCTATGATAGGAAAAAAATAAAATTATTTCTACAGATATTATCATAGCAAAAACTTTTCTGGGTGTTTGTCAAAGTCCATTAGGGATACTATAAAAATATCATAAACTGGATGTCTTTCTTATAAACAACAGATATTTATTTCTTACAGTTCTGGAGGCTGGAAAGTCCGAGTTAAAAGCACTGGCAGCTTTGGTGTCTGGTGAGGGTTTGCTTCCTGGTTCATAGACAGTGGCTTCTTGTTCTCCCTTCACATGGCAAAGAGAGGAAGAGTTTCTCAGGCCCCTTCTATAAGGGCATCCATCACCTCACAAAGGTCCTGCCTATGAATACCATCACCTTGGGAGTTAGGATTTCAACATACAAATTTTGGAGGCTTAAATATTCAAACCAAAGGAGTATTTGGATGATTTAATGTCAATTACACTTAACACACTTGTGACGTGCTTGTAAAACACAAAGGCAGCCTATTACACATAGAACAAAATCAATGTAAACTCCTGACAATGGCCTTTACAAGACAAGGTGATGTGATTTATTTTCTGAACTCTTTCATTTTTCTCTTGCACTCTTCCTTCTTTAGCAACTCTGGCCCTACTGCTGTTCACGAACATACCCAGCTTACTTGCTCCTGGTGGGATATGCACTTACTCTTATCCTCTCCTGGTTCTATGTCCCCCTGAATTTTCCTCACTGGCTCCATGGTACCTTTCAGGTCTCTTTTCCAGTGTCTTCTCTACTGAGAGCATTTCTTGAACATCTTATCTAAAATTTATCACCCTCTCCATTCCCGGCTTTCATTTTTCTATTCCCTTATTTTTCCATAACATACCTTCCCATAACATATCAATACCTTGCATTCTGTCATTTACTTGTTTAGCTCCATACTAATAATGTCTTCTTTAAACTTCACAAAGGCAGCAACCTCTTCAACCTTATTGTCTGTACCCTCCACACATACTGGTGTGGTACATTATTTATTAGGTAATCAAGAGAGTAGTAGTAGCTCTCTTGATTATTTAATAAATTAATGACTCGATATTGATAAATTTTATCTTCCACAAATTCTATATGATGGATTTCTTATATTTTATGTGTTCCCAAGCTTTTTCCTTAAAAGCGTATATCTTAGCTTACTAATTTTGCCTTCCTGAGACTTCCTTGAACAATCCTTTGTTCTTCTGACTCAAATGCTATCAGGTACAATCAGGGAATAATAATGTGGGTTCCCCAGCCTCAGTGCAGGAATATGATTCTTAGAGTTGGTGTACTTCTTGGTATCTATTATAGTCTCTGAGATTAATGTCTTAACACTCAAGGATTCTTCACACTCTCCATATGTGAAAGTATGTTTGCAACCACAGAGATAAGCACTCAAAGCAGACTTTATTTTATATTTTGCTTCTAGGTAAAATTTCACTTAAATTTTGGCTTCTACGCCTATAAAATCCTGAAGAAAATTTTATCTTCATTCACAGTTGGTGAAATACTGGCAAACTCTATCTGGGACAGAGGGTAGACAGGAAATCGGATTTCACGACATTCACAATAACCAAGGTTTTCTTTTAATGCGAGGATGCAGAAATAGCAGGCCTATCCCAGTTTATGGTGTGCTTGTGTGGACTATGTGCTTAAGCATTTGATGTAGCCACGTTTTATCCCTGTATTTCTTGGAATTTGGTAACACATTTTCCCAATCTCTCACTGTCTTCCTCCCTCACTGTCTTCCTCTTTTCCATCCCCATACATGTGAGCTGATTGTTTTTGTGCCCTCTGAACTGAGGGTATAAGGAAAACTGATGTTCAGTTGGTGTGCACCTGTGTGGCTTTGAAACACTTCTTCATGTTTTGGAAAACAACCAGTATCCAAAGCCCCCATTCCACTTTCTGCACCCTGGGAATTTCCCAGGATATATAAACTTAAGAGTTAAAAAGTTAATGCCTGTTACAATAGGAGTATCTTGTACTCTGCTTCAGTGCTAAAGTCAGGAGACTTTTCTCATTGTATGAAAGCCATGCCCCGCCACACTTTAGAAGTTCCCACCAGCTTCCTCCTGAGCTTCACTATTTGCTTCTTTCCTATACCCAAGATGACCAACCCTGTACATCCTTTCCAAACCCCACCTTGTCCAGAGAGGTCTATACCATGGAAGGAGGGAGGGAAGAAGAGGCAATCTTCATGTTGATATTAAGACTCCAAATGCATGTTATAACACCATTAGATATTTGTATAGCATATTAGGAATTAGGATGAATAAGAGCTATCTACTGACCTCATATAAGTAGAGAAATAGATGAGCTACAAGGCAATCACTGCGCAATTATGTTCAGTAGAGTTTTGTGCACTAAGCTGGGTTTTCAACTCGGCCTTAATGGTTAAATAACTAGTATCAGAGGAAATAGCCCTTGAGCAAAGTCCTGAAGGAGGCACAGCCAAGAAAGTTGAGGGTGTGGTGGTATGTGGGGTCAGAAGAAATGTCTCGTGTAGACTCTCCAAGGGGATCATGGTCCTGACATCTTGGGAAAACAGAAAGTAGTTCAATGGAGAGGAAAATGATATTAAGAGACAGAGAGAGAGAGAGAGAGAGTAGAGATGAGAATTAGGGATAGAGAGACAGTAAAGGTCATTTGTGCCAATGGAAAGATATTTTCTAAATTTTTTCCTCCATACACTGAAGAGTTTGCTTTTTGAAACTGAGACCTAATCAAGTCCCTTAGTTCTTAAAAAATACTTCAGTCCTCTTGATTTCTCAAAGGAACAAGTCCAAGCCTGTATATGTATTTCCCTAGAGTTATATTTGCAAAGTGGTGTTCATATTTTTTTTAGCATGGAAAGGAGGGCTGGGTATAGTGGCTCATGCCTGCAATCCCAGTCCTTTGGGAGGCGAAGACAGGTGGAATGTTTGAGGTCATAGGTTCAAGATTAGCCTGGGCAACACAACGAGACCTTGTTTCTACAAAAAAGTAAAAAAAATTAGCCAGGTATGGACGTGCATGCCTGCAGTCTCAGCTACTCAGGAGGCTGAGGCAGGAGGACCACTTGAGCCCAGGAGTGTGTAGCTGCAGTGAGCTCTGATGGTGTCACTGCACTCCAGCCTGGGCAACAGAGCAAGACTCAATCTAATATATACATATATATTCTCCCATATGTATATGAAAAAGAAATAAGGAGATTAAGACAGAGAGAAATAACATTAAAACATGCAAGGATTGCCCCTCTCTCTACCTATGCTAAGATCTAAAAGGTCACATATTACAACAGCTGAGAGCATTGACCCTGGAAACAGGCAGCTTCGGGAGGACTCAGGGCTGCATCCCTGATTAGCTCTATGACATTGTAAAAGTTACTCAACCAATCAGCCCTCATCTACATGACAGGAATAATCACAGAACACGCAAATCAAATTGTGTGGGAGATTGCTTGATCCAGAAGCATTCACTGCATGTGAGCTACTATTGATTTTACTTAAATTATAGAACTGTTACAGTAAATATGGTTGGAGTTAGGAGAAAAAGCCATAACATTCTTTTTTTGCATTTTTTCTGAATATTTGGACACAAAATAATATTTTATTCCAGATATTACATAGTTGTGGACAGCCTTGAAGGCAGGACATTGTAAGGGCTTAATTTAAAGTCATCTCAGTCAAGTAAATTAACATATTTTAATAACTTCCAACACCATAGTAATAAGCCTGAAGCAGTTCCAGAATGTGTAGGCCGAGGTGAGGAGACAGCCCAGAGGAAAGCAGATAAAGTGTAAACAAATTCAAAGATTATAGACGGTTAATGGAATGGTGAGAATAAGATTGTATCTTCAAATTAAGGGGGCACCGTGAGATTATTTAGGCAAATTAGACAGTTAACAACTATGTCCATATAGTAGAAAACATACTGAAGTACTGATATTACTCTAAGAGTTTTTTTTTCTATCTTTCAGAATCATCTATACAACAATCATCAAAGAATGTAGCCTCATGTACGATAATTTGCAACATCTAAAATTTTCTTTAGTGCAGAGAAAACCTGATTGCCTCGCTATCTAAAAGAAATCACTATCTAAAAGGAGTAACTAACCTAAATTACAGCTAGAAAACTGCTTCACTAATGTCCCAAATTAACCTCTGTAAACACTTTAGTATGCTCAGGTGTCACAAGGGAGGTAACTCTAAACACATTTAAGTATATCAGCACAACCCAGCTGGTGGGTGAAAGCGTGTATTCTTTGGCCTGGTATTAGGAAAGCTGGAAATTCTCCCAAATTTTCTCTTCACTCCTGTTATTCATTATTCACCATCTTTACATATTTTTCTTTTAATGGAAATGTTATATCCAGTATATTTTTATCCACACTTAATAAAGAACAATCATGAAAAAAATTAAAAATAATATTAAAAAATAAAGGTTTCAATAACCATAGCCGTAAGCATCAATATTTTCCATTTAGATGTTTTTTCATGCATCTTTACCTTAAAATTGCTCATGTTCCAGAAGGGATATAAAAATTACACCTAAATCCATATTACCTTTTTCTAAAACCTCAGTATAAACTATTAATGTTTTTCTTTAGGAAATGAGGTAGGGGCATGTTCTCAGTATATTAGCACAAGTTAGTAATTGGGCCAGTATTACACTTTTATGTTGTAACAATTTCATTTGTGTGTAAATTTGTGTGGAAATGTTAATAAAACAAGTGTCACTATTTTACACAATGTGGCTTCAGATTATAAATATGCCCAAAGGCTCAGGAAAGGGTATATGACTATAAATTTAGAAATAATGATAAACATATAAGTTTCCATTGCTTTTCCAGAAAATCAGAATCTCTCCTTTTTAATGTACCTGAGTTTGTGTGTGTTGAGAAGCAGGCCAGAGCACATTAGTGGTTTCTTGTTCCCCTCTTCCTCTTTCTCGTCTTTGTCTTGCTTTTTACCTCCAGTAGAAATATTTCATGGATCCACATTTCTCCAGAAGGGAAATTAAACTGACTATTTAACGTGATCTGATTATTTCTGCCTGGATTTGTTCCTTTTTCTGTGTTGTTGTATTTTAAGTTCAGAGTTCAATTAGTGAAATTATAGTTTTGTTTTCCCATGGTGAATGACTTTTAAATAAAATGATTTAACCAAGGAACTGCTTTGTGAGTGATTACATTTATCTCAGCATGCATTCTATTTTTCTGTGATTTGGCTAATGAGAGACATAACAAAGACCTAGGACTTCTATCACTTCTACAAACTACACTGTTTAACATCACCTTTAAAATCCCAAACCAGATTTCTTAATCTCTAAATCTTGGAATCTCTAAAGTGTTCCAATCTCTGTATACTACTTAATCATGTCCACCTAATTCAAAGCAGGGAGTTTATGTAAATTAGTTTCCTTAGGCTGGTGTGCAAACCTCCCTGGGTGACACTGTCTCTAATTTAATGACAAATGAAAAAAATGATGAAAATATAATAAATATATCCATACACATCAGATATTACGAGGTCAGTAACTGATTTTTTTTCTGGAAAAGAATTACTTTTATTCTCATTTAATGCCCTTTTGTATTTTTAGTATTAAAATAATGTTTCTTTCATTAAATAATGGCAAAAATAGTGAATAGTTCTCTCAACAATATGTATTATGTTGGACTGGCAACATAAAAATATTTTTAAATGTTTTTTTTTAACTATATATTATTTATATCTAGATAAAATCCATTTATTTATTTATTCATTTATTATTTATTTATTTATATATCCTAAGAAAACTCCAGACCTAAGAAACATGGTCAGAAGATTAGACTGAAAGTATCCTGATCATATTTTAAAGTTATTTTTATCAAATCCTGATGAAAGTGTAGGTATGGCCTGACCTAATCTGTGGACACGCTTGAAGCTCTGACTTTGGTGGGGCGAGGGCAGTATATGTAACCTAAATATTTGTACTCCCGTAATAAGTTGAAATTAAAAAAAAAGTAGATACAGGAAAAGAGTTTCTTTTCTTTTGTTTTTTTAACTGAAACTACCTATATTAAAATAATGTAAGGCCATAAGGCAGGAATAGTGAAAAAAATCTGATTTCTAAACTTTATCAGCCATTTTTCTCTAACTTCCCTACTGCTGTAAGAGTCACATATCCTCCACAGGTGCAAGATTCAGTTTTTTTGTTTGTTTAATTTTTAGTTTTTTTATTTATTTTTTATTATTTCAGAATATTACAGGGTACAAATGTTTAGGTTACATATATTGCCTTTGTGCTGCTCAAGTCAGACCAACAAGCGTATCCATCACCCAGACAGTGTGCACTGTACCCATTAGGTGTGAATATACCCATGGCCTCCTTCCCCTCCCATCAGCCCGACTCCCCCCCAGCCATGAGTGTTACTTCCATATGTTCACTAATCCATTAACAGGAGAAGACTTTCAACAAGTTTCTCTTCTCAACTTTCCTATCCCTTGAAGATAATCTTTCTGTGAACATTTCCACTCACAGTAAATTTTATGAGATCGAAGGTGGCTGGTACCTACCAGACAACAATTATAAATGAGGAAATATCCTAGATATTTAAAATAAAGAACAGATTGATATTTGACATATCAATTAAGTTCAAATTTTACTCTAGATAACATTATATGATATATAAGACATTAACATTTATAACACTTATAAAGCAATGATAACTAGAGGACTAAGTACGTTTTATTTCCTTTTAAATTTATTATAATGTTTAGAGTTGAATAGGCAGTATGTACCTATAGGTTAAAGAAAAATTTAAAAAAGAACATGTGAACATGTGTGTCTACCATCTGTCCCCAATTCAAATATCCCCAAATGTCAGACCTCAGACCTCGAAAGTCTCCAGTATACTATTCTCCTGTTGCTCCCAGATATACCTGTGCTTTCACCATCATTAGCTCAATTTTGATGTTCTATATTATCTGATATATATTTTACTAAATTTATTATTCAAAGCTGTATATTCACCTTAATATAAATAGCATCATATTTTACCTATTCTTCTATGCCTTTCTTCTCATCACCTGCATATTTCATTATTAAAATGCAGCCACAGTGACATATGCAGCCATAATTCATTTATGAATATGTCAAAATTCATTCTTCCATTCTTATGTTAGTGGTCATTTCTTATATTAGGGTCATTTCAACTTTTTCCCCCACTAAAAATAATTTCGTGAATTTTCTTGCACATGCCTTCTGGTAAATATATGAGTATTTAAATTACTGGATAGCATGGAATCTATATCTTCAGTTTCACCAGCTAATCCCCAATTATTCCCAAAGGAACATATGAGAGTCTACATTGCTCCACATCTTTAGTAATATTTGTTATAATCAAACTTCTAAATTTTCTCTCTTAGTGGGGAATGGTATTGTGAAACCACGTTGTGGTTTTAATTTTCATTTCCTTAATTATCAAGAGCACTTCTTTGTAAATATACTACATAGATATTCGCGAAAAGAAATACTGAGCATACTCATGCATCCTAAGTTCACAAAAGCCACTGTAATTCTATCATGTTACCATGAAAAGTGGGTTGGAAGAAAAAGTCATCTGAATTTGTCAAATTAGAGGCAAGGCAGCTGGGATTTGTACTCTTCAATCTAGTTGTTGGCTATGGGCCAGCACAGTAGGGGGGTGATATACACCCTCAGATGTTTCTGGCTCTCCCCTCAAGCAATGGGGCTCCTGCAGCTGGAGGGTCAGCTCCTAGAGAAGAATAACAACAGGACCATAGAGAGAAAAGCACACACTGCAGCAGGCAGAGAGGCGCAGAGAAACAGTAACAGGAATTCCAGTGCGTCCAGCAAAGCATCCTACATAGAACATTCTTGGTAGCTTGGTGAGCAGAAAAGGGAGTCTAACCAAAGTTCTCACCTTAGAATAGTTTCTCTATAGCTTCGCTATAGTCCTTTAAGGACTGTTCTAAACCCAGTCGTCAGCAACATTTTTACTAGTCACATCAGTGAAGACACAGAAATTACACATGTCAAATAAGAAAAGAAGTTCAAACTAAAAAAAGAAAATAACAAAAACAAAATTGCTCAAATTAAGTTCCAAAATGCTCTCACTAGGCATGATTTGCAGAAATCAAAAAGAAAAATTTTAAAATAATTTATTGATATTTTAAAATTTATCTATCTATCTATATATACATGAAGAAAGAAGAACTGACAAGATAAATTGATGGGTTTTAATTGACCACATGTCTTTTCTATTTTCAGTTAGGATCTTCTGGTAATAAGTAATAATGGAATATGCTTCTTGTTTTTTTTTTTAAGTAATTATCATTTTTGAAAAACTTTTTCCACATAAAGAATTCTGCATTAGAGGATATTTTCATTCAGTACCCTGTCTATTGGATTCCACTGTATCTTCCATTGTTGGTGTCGGGATATAAAAGATCATTCTAATTGCCACATCCTTTAAAGTTCTCTCTCTCTCTCTTTTTTTTTTCTTGCTACTTATAAAATTTTCTTTTTGCCTTTGATTTTCTATAGTTTCAAAATAATTTCTTCAGGCATGGGACTCTTTTTCTATCCATACTGTTTGAGATTTGTTGGGCTTTATAAATGTATGGATCTAACGGTTCTGAACAATTCTTAGCAATAATCTCTTAAATACTGCCCTTGTGTCATTTTTCTTCCTCCATCTCTTCTTCTAAGAACACCCCCCTCTAAAACAAACAAACAAAAAATGCTAGGTATTTTCATTCTATTCCATATGTCTCTTAATTTTTGTGAACATTCAATGCTATTTCGCTGTGCTGGATTCAGGCACTTTCTTTTGACCTTTTAGTTTATTAACTGCCTTTTCAACTGGGAATAATCTACTCTTAAACCTGTTCAGTGATATTTTCATTAAAATTTTTTTCAAAGTTTGATTTTATCATTTTTTAGATCTGCTTTGTCACTTTGTGTAGCTTTTTGGTCTCTGTAGATCTTTCTTTCAAAATTGTCTTTAGCATTGTTTATTTTAAAACTTAAAATACACATACATGTATTATATATGGTGAAATTATATATACATTTATGTATATGTCAACCAGTGGAAGATGTTTTGATAAATAACTATTGAATATTGACTGAAAGTAATATAAAGTACATATTAATCAGGGTTTCAGCAAAAAAACATATAGTAAAGAAAAACAGGTAATTGAGGAAGTTTAATAAAGGGAGAGTTGTTACAAAGGTATGGGTAGAGGTAAGGTCAACCAACACATACTGATACAGTGTCCTAGGACTAGCAACAAGGGAGCTGGGATCACCTCGTGGCCTGACAAGGCAAAGAATGTAGCCACATATCCCAGAGGCGATATCTACATAACAGGCTGTTGGACTAGAGTGTTGGTCCTCATCAGATTGACAGCTAACCCATGGAGAAATCAAGGGAAGGACCCAGGAGCGTGAATATTCTATTCTCATGCTGATCTTCTCTACTGTCTTAGTCCATTTTGTGCTGCTGTAACAGAATATTTCACACTGAGCAATTTATAAAGAACAGAGATTCAGTTCTCATAGTTCTGGAGACTGGGAAGCCCAAGGTCGAGGTACATGCATCATATACATATATTTATGTGTGTATATGTATGTAAGATTTCACTTGGGGACCTTTCATTCAATTAGATTAATTTATAAATATGCAAAATTATACAAGTTTCTGAACTAATATGTAGAAAGGGATTATATAGGAAATTGAAATACTTAGTATTATGACACAATGTTAAAAATCAACAAATCTGGATCACATACGAAGTATCATCTAAAAGAATGGGAGGAATAATATAAACCTGAGCTTTTGCACCATACAGACTGGTAAGTTAAAAGCAGGAGTATGAGCCAATATGAATAGAAGAGATAATATGTATATTTCTTGTTTAATTTTCATCTGCTATTTGAGGAGTAGTAAAAGTTGCCAGTGAAGCTGTCTAGCAGGATGACCTGCAAGTTAGAGCATAAATAAGGCAGATCTGGGCCTGAGGTACTGATTTGGTTTAATTTGCACAGATTAATGGTTGAAGTTGTGACATGAATTATCCTAAGACAATAAACTGGTAAGACAAAGGCCACAAAGACATATTTTTTGGAAAAGACATTATTCATGGGCAAGAGAAATAAGAGCCAGATAAACTATGAACAAAAAGAAGTGCATGAGATTTAATTATAAAAGAACCATCTTATCTGCTCACCACCGAATCTACTAATCTGTCTATATCTTACTCATGTTCTCTGTCTTCCCTCCTATCACAGTGTGTTAACTTCTCCTGTCCCCACTCAAACTCAGTCCTTTGTGTACTGGATCCCATTCCTTCCTACTTCACTTAATAAACCCTGCTCCTGCAATCATCCCCCTTTCTGTTGTATTATAGTTTTTCCCTTTCTATTAGATCGCTGTTATTAGAATGTAACCAGACCACCATACTACCATTTCAAAAAAAAAAATGTACTTGATATAATAGCCCTGTGGAAGATTAGATTATATTTTTTTCCCTGTAAATCTTTAGCACTTTTCTCTAGATTTGGTGGTGTGTGTTTCCCAGCCCTGTTCATATTAGGATTGGCCGCATGACTATTTTGTCTGATGGAATGTCACTGGATGTCTCATGGGCAGAGGTTTGGCAATTGCTTCTTTCATTTTATTAGCTCTATTGAATTCCTACAACATGCATGGGAAGTACACAAGACATAAACTGCTGGCCCGTCAGCCTACACCCTAGAATGAAGACATGAGGACCAACCTGTACTAAACTGGAAGCTTGGAGTCTCCCTGAGCGTAGATCAGCCAAACAGCCCAATCATCAGACAATGGAACATAAAAATTAATGCTTCATGCTGTAATCCTTCGAGATTTTGAGGCTCATTGCTCCTCAAGCTAAACCTGTTAAATTTGTTCTCTATTCTTGCTGTCATCTCTTCACTTTCATTTTTTTGTTCCGGATTATATCCATATCATTCCATGAAACTGCTCATGCTGAGGTAAGTGAAGACCACCAGTCTGCTAAATCTTGACAAATCTGACAGTCAATCATGAGCCTTCTTTTAATGCATTTAACAGAGTTGTCCACTTTCTCCTTAGAACACCTTTTCACTAGACTATTAGAATATTCCACTCTCCTTATTCTTCTATTTCACTGTCACTGGTTTTCACTTTTCCTCTTTCTCTTCCTAGTGTCTCAGTTGGGAACACCTCAAGATTTGGTTCTCAGTCCTTTTCTCCTTCCCATATATACTCACATTTCTCTTCCCTACATAACTCATATCTTAGATTATTTTATTTTATCTCTTGACATTACCTATCATCTTTTTGATAATGACTACCAAACTAACCTAAGACTTCCTTGGGTTCTAACTATTTGACAACTTCACTTGAGATTCTAATAAGAACCTAAAATTTACCATGTCATTCATCAATTAAGACAAAAACACGATAATAATATGTTAATATATGGGAAACTGAGGTTGGTATATATGGGAACTTTCTGTACTATCTTTAAAACTTTTTGTAAATCTAAGACTATTGTAAGATAAAAAGGTTATTTTTTTAAAAAAGTATGATACTCCTATTTGATAAGGTATTTAAATGATACTTGATTTAACGCTGGCAAGGAAAGCCATTAATTTGTCTTAAGCGAGCAGAACAGACCCTCTCAATAAATATGTACCCTTTTTACTCCTTTAAATAAGTCTGGAGATACTGAGCCCCAAAAATGAAAGGAAAAAAAAATGAAAAGAATACAAAATCTCATGTATCTAATTACATCTAAATCAGGATGATTTATGTAAAGATGTATGAAATTACCATTTGATATATCCTGTGACATAAAAAAATATAAATTCTATATATTTTAAAGATTATAAGCTTCTTCTCTCAAATATACAAATATTTAATAGAAAACTGATTCCAAAGTTGAAATGACCAAAAGCTACTGTACAGAGATTTTTTTCCTCACCAAATACTCACTAGCGATTTTTAACAAATCCAATATAAGCAAAGGTAATGCTTAATCTCTAAAATTTATTCCAGATAGTAACAATTCCAAAGATCTATTCATAATATATTTATTTCTGTGGCAAGAATGCTTATAAGATTACTATTGTTTTATTCCAGAAATAATATTTGTAGTTTCTTAAAATAGCAATTAAACACTTCTAATTTTAGTTTGACATTTACATGTGTTCAGAATATTCCTCGCCAAACAGGGCCCATTTGCTGTTCTGCTCTATTGCATAGTCTGTATGTTTCCTCCTCTTTTCTTTCTCTTTTTCAACTAAGACTCCCTTTTGTCTCATACATTTCTCCTGACACTAAAGCTATGTATTTTATTCTATCGGCGGCTTGTCCTGAGGATAATTGTAAAATCTGTCTTTTTCCAATTATGAGAGGTGTTCTATAAATTCTTTGGGGTATATTCATTTTGAGATGTGTGCCCATAACTCCCATTAATGATGCCCATTTAAACTTGATCTATTGCTTTCCTTTTCTCCCTAAGTGACTCCAGCCTCCCGTTAATGTAATTTTGTTTATAATCTCCAAACTCCCCTTACCTTCATGCAGTCTCTCACAAATGCTTTGCATGTAGGTCATTTATAAAATTGTAAACCAAAGTAATATAAAACCAAGTACTTTTTGTGAAAGGCAGAATATTATTCTTTTTCAGATGCCATATTGCCGCTATATAAAATACAATATTTGAGACTGGTCGACAGAGAAAGCGTAACATTGCACTAAAATAAACCTAGCTATAAAAATAACATGCTTGGATTGATCAATGAAACAATGACCTGTAAAAATTAATATCATAGAAGTTATGCTCTAGACAGTATTTAAAAAGGACATACTCCTCATTTTATAGTAGAAAATATATGACTAGTCTGTAAATGTGTTTATTACTGTAAATATGCACTAAAAATCCCTTAAATATATGTTCTCCTGAATGTAGCCAATCTGTAAAAAGTTCCTGTTTTTTTATTTCATTTCATTTTCTTTAATTTTTATTTTCCAACTTCCATAATGCTTCATAATCTCCAGTTGTTGACTCCTTCAATACCTTAGTTTCCGGAACACTGCCCCCCACCACCCTCGGCTGCCCCCTCCTCATGCCAAAGAATTTCAGCTCTATTCCACTTGAGTTTCTTATAATATGTATAGAATTTTGAATATTATATAGTGTTAGCTATATCCTTGACCTTTGTCAAAACTCAGAATATACAATTTTTAAAACCTGGACATTGTCATTACATTTTCTTTACTACCCTATGATGACAACTTCTAGCTAACCTTGTCCTTTGCTAAACCATTCTCCCAGTTTATTGCCGCCTGGAGATTTCTTTTCACAAGTTCCTCAGCTTGAATCTTGTGCCCATTGTGCCAACCACTGGGCCACACCTTTCACTATCAGTCTTCATTTACCTGGTACCCTAAATTTCGCCACAACCATGTGGTCAATATAAGCTTTTGGTACCCCTAAACCTTTCCTTTCTCAGATTCTGCACCAGGTCCCTCACAGATAGGCTGCAAGCTTCATTACAAGTAGGTTTCTAGCTGTCACCAGAAACTTGATTACATTTATGGGTTAAAAAAAGAAAATCCCTGATCAACTCATATAGGCCATTTTCTGTTCTTCACAATCACTGTTTTGAACATTAATTCTTAAGCTCCCCTTCCCAGGGTCCTTATTCTCAGCACATGGCCTAACCTCCTCCTTCATGGAAGTGAAAACAATAATGTTTTATTTTTTCCTCTCTTCTGTCTCACAACTAAATTTTCATCTTCACTGTCTTTCCTCAAGGCTTGGTTGAAACTATCTTCCACCCATACCCAAGGTTGCAATCTCCTTCCTCTTCTAGAACCATACAAAAGTTAGTTTATTTCTCTCCTGTGCCTTTATTTTTTTATTATATCTCTTTTCCTTTGTTTCTTCCTCCTCTGTCCATAAATTCATAAAAGCCTTCTCAGTGGTTTTTTTTTTTTTTTTTTTTTTTTTGAGACAGAGTCTCATTTTTTTGCCCGAGCTAGAGTGCCATGGCGTCAGCCTAGCTCACAGCAACCTCAAACTCCTGGGCTCAAGCGATCCTTCTGCCTCAGCCTCCTGAGTAGCTGGGACTACAGGCATGCGCCACCATGCCCGGCTAATTTTTTCCTATACATTTTTAGTTGTCCAATTAATTTCTTTCTAATTTTAGTAGAGACGGGGTCTCGCTCTTGCTGAGGCTGGTCTCGAACTCCTGAGCTCAAACAATCCGCCCGCCTCGGCCTTCCAGAGAGCTAGGATTACAGGCGTGAGCCACTGCGCCTGGCCTGCATTTCAGTTTTATTACATACATTACTTCAGAAAATATGATTTGTGTGATCTCCACCATGTGATTTGCTGAGACTTCCTTTGCCTAGTATGTCGCCATTTTTAGTTAAGATTAAAAAGACTGAAGAGATTATGATTTCTCTATTCACAATGCACACCACAAATGGTTACCTTTGGAATAGCCAAATAGTTATCTCCAGAAAGAGGGGGACTATAGGGGCTGGATAAGAGTTTCAAGGGGAAATTTTGATTTCTTCATGTTTGAAGGGCTCACCCCCATGAAGACATTGATTATAGTTTAAATAATAAATTGTAATTTTTTCATCGTATTAGACAATAGGTTCCCTTCCTCCCT
>CAUYSK010019348.1:0-22608 GCA_963575035.1 Avahi laniger | reverse complement strand
GAAAATCAGCAAGAAAAAAATCAAACAATCCTATCAAAAAGTGCATTTACAGTTTGTCTTTCAAAGCATTGATTCTAAATCCAAAAAATGTTTTGAAATTCTCTGTTCTCCCCTACTCTAGGGCTGAAATAGTCAAAGATTTCGAATCAGATGGTTCACTTAATTATTTATTTAGCTGACTTATTTTCACAGAAGTTTGGAAAACGTGTTTGTGGCCAAGATATTCTAATAGTTTAACATTCGCCTTAATGGTTAAGATAACCTGACCTAATCAAAATATTTCATTTAAAAGTGGAAGATTACACCTCTGGCTGGGTGATCCCATTTACTTAGAAATAATCTCTTCTGTTTTTGAGTGTCTGTTTTGAGCAAAGCACATAGTTATCAATTGTCCACCTAAATTTGGAAGGAAAGCATTGTCAAACCTTAGTGTTTGTATGAATGGTGAAGGTGAGGCTCAGAGAGCTTTGCTGATATGTGACACATAAAGCATATGGCAGAGCTACAGTTCAAATCCGTGTCTATCTGTCATAGAGCCTCTGTGCCCTCTGTCCTATGCTTGATGTCTGATGATTAGATTTATGGATTTTTGTGATATAAGTGAAACTTCTGCTGTAGCAAAGCTTATGAATCCTAAGCATTTGACATTAAAACAGATTGGAACGGAGGGATTTCTTACTTTCTTTCTCCATTCAATCCTTCGCGTATTCGCCCTTGTTTATTCAGCATCATTCACGTGCCAAGTCTTATGCAAAGCACTGTTCTTTGGGAGAGCTGGATTTGAAATTCAGGAAACCCAAGTTTATTTTGGTCAAGGAATATTAAATTCCCCGCATCTACTGTGTCAGAAAGTGCAGCACACAGGCAAAGATGAGCAGGCCCAAATAAATCCAAGGATCTGTGGATGTCAAACTTGACACTTTATATGCTCTGATGTCTCTAAATGAACACGGTGAATACTCCGAAGGGCCTTTCCTATTGTTATTTGTCAGGCCTCAGATTTTCCCCCATTTATTTTCCTCTCAATATATTTTCACTTACAACTATATTTCTCAGCGTGTTTAGGGAAAGGAAATGGCAAAGTGGTGTGATGTATCAGAAAAATAATACTAAGAGCAAATGGAGAAAAATGCAGCTGAATCCACCAGGAAACCATACTTCAGGTGACATTGATTTGTATCCAGGAATACTTAAAAAGCTCTCTAGTGATTCTAAATACTTAAGAGCATATTCATTTTCTTCCAGAAGAAACCAAAATTACCCAGTAATTTAATTATTATTGAACAAGAAAGACAGATACATACACACATACACGTAAACTCACTGTCTCACTATGCCTGATTCCATGTGCTTGAAATTGAAGGGTTAGAAATATATTTATACAATAGGAAATGAGGGAACAACCTTCAGCTATTGTTAGCTTGGCCTTGGGCTTCTTGGAATGTCAACTAATCGATCAAGGAGTTGTAGCCAAATTGCCTATGACAGAATATGTTCTCTTCGAGAAACAGACAAATGTCTATCATGCAAACTTGCTGTTCTCAGCAACAGCAATAAATGTACTAGCAGTATAATGAGTTAAAAAATAAAAAGGAGAGAGTTGGGAAAACTTTTCAGAATACACTTGTATTCCTTCTCTTTGCTCTTTCTTTTATGTGTCTTTACTTCTGTTCCTGATATAATTGGTTATTATCTACTGAATTGTTTTAGATGTCTATTTAAAAAATTATTATAAATATTTTTGCTTTACCTATAAAGATAACTAATGGTTGATTACTGGCAGATCTGTTTTGGCAGAAGATTGCCATCTGAAAAAAATTACTATAGGATGTAAACTATAGTTTGCATGCTATATTTTTGAATAGTCAACACTTTTCCATAAGAAAAGAAGCTTTCAGAAGCATACTTGCTTTAATAAGAGCAACTTTCCTGGAAAAAAAACTGTCTTCACCTTTTTTTTTCAGAATGCATAGCTTTACAGCAGGAGACCTTCCTGTTGCGACAAAAACCTCTCTTATGTAGCTTTTCTTTAGAGTCTTTGCAGCAAACAACTTACCTGATTTGTACAAAAGAACACTGCTCTCTAGTGGAATAAGGGGAAAGAAATCCATTAACTCATTCACTTGCTTTTTTTCTTGCATTCTTGGCTGCTGCTTACCAAAGGCGGCTGAGCTTTGTCCTGGACTTATGACATCTTATGATATATGGCTACAATTATTGTGATATTATACTGTGAAGTGGTTTTGCTCTTGTAATCAAGTAAAAATATTTTTCCCCCTAAACTCTCTTTTTTAAATTGAAACCAGTAAGTCTCACTAGCCCTTCCTTCTCAGCTGCTGCCTGTACCAACTGGAAAAAAGCCTGCAACTAATAACTATTTAATTTACACAGGAACTTGCAATAATTTAACTCACATCAGGTTAATTTGGAAGTGATTAATGGCAGCATTTATGGGGCTGGAAATTTTTAATAATGCTTTACTTGGGAATGCACGGCATTCATATTCCAGACCGTGGGCTGCCTTTTCGTTGGGCTCTTCGTCTGTCTGCCACCATCATCCCACACATGATGTCCATCCCTCGCTTTTCCATCCTCCTGTGCGGCACAGGTCAAGGGAGAAGTGAGAGATTGTCAATGCCACATTTTCTGTCTCAGTGAGAGGGTGCTGCAAAATTAGTACATATTCGTTCTGATGGGGGATTCCTTGCTCTGGAAATGTTGTTGCCCTACGCATCATTTTTTAACAATATCTGCAGGGATCATGGGCTCTTTGGATATCCTTGATAATCATTTTTATGCATTCTGTGCTGGCCAGCAAGCAGTGGGCTTTTTGGGTTTGCTTTAGTGGTTTTGTACCAGTGGGTGGGCACAAATGCAGGTGGGAATGCGTAGTAACTATGCATTCCACACAGAGACACACATTTTGAGGGATTAAACCTGCACCCAGTAGCCCTCAAAAGATTTATCATCAAACAGGCTCTATTCTTAAGGTTCCAAAATGTAACATTAAGTTGATTCTTCTCCTCCACCTCCCCAATCTTGAGGGTGGGGGGAAGCCCTGCTTGGCTCAGAATCTTCACAAGCAAATGAACACACTTAAATATGGTACCAACTAAATGCATAATTGCCCCTCCATCCACCATAACTTAAATTCTATCCATTTTCTGATTAGCATTTGAATTTCAGTCTAAAACTGTAACTAGTAATTTGAGAAAGTAACTTTTTATTTCAGAGGTGGCTGGGAACAAAGGTGAGAGCACTGATGCAAAAAATACATTCAAGCTTCAGCTCTTCCACCAAGACATTTTGCGCCTTGAGGTGTCTCAGTTTTTTCATCTGTAAGAATTACTTGCATTAAGAATTGCTAAGTGGATGAAATAAGGCAATGTATGAGAAAGATATCTGAAAAAAATATGATATACTGCACATATTGAGGAGTTCAAATACTACCTTGCCTACACGCAAGATATGTAGCCAACTCTGTTTGGTTTCTTAATTTCTCCAAACTGGAGTTTCTGCCTCAGTAAAGTAAGAATAATAATTACTTTAATCAGTGGGCTGTTTTAAAGGCTGGAGATAATAAGACATGCTAAATGTGTGGCCCAGGACTTGGCACATAAGACGGGATTAGCAAATGATAAGTGGGATAAAAATGAGCTTGATAATGAGGGTTAGGAATAGTGCATGGCGACCACCTAGTCCAGTTCTGGTTGTACAACAGGTACCCCATAAATACTAGGTGGGATGATAATGACAGTAATGATAATCATAATCACATTGCTATTGATGAGGATGATGATGATGACAACAGCCACAAACTCAATGATAATGACAGAGAAGAAATGCTTTATATGATAGCTGGAAAATTTTAGCTAGAAACATTATGGTTTAGTGAAAAATCTAATACACCTGGGTTTGAAAATTGATTCCATTTCTTAGTCATACTTTGACCTTGACCAAATTTTTAACTTCTCTGAGCCTAGATTTTTCTCATCGGTATAAGTTTTGGTGATGATTCTTAAAGGAAATGTACTAAATCATGTGTCCAAACTACAGACATCTAGAAGATTCTGGATAAATATTAGCCTTCTCCACCTTCTTCAACAAGAGACTGTCAAGGCCATGTCCGGCGTGAGTATGTAGTCAACAGATGGGAGAAGAGAGAGGATCAAGTGTGGGAGGTTTGCATAGGCCAGGCATGGAGGGAAACACATTGCGTCACTCTCAGTTCACTGGGCAGAGCTACTTATGCGTGGGGAGAAGGAGGTACTGAGAGCAAGAGTCTCCTGCTGAGAAGTTGCTTTCCAGCAACAACCAAACTCTATGGAAGAGGAGCATAAGTCTACTCTTACGGTGGAGAGCTAGTCACGTTTGCTACAGTAGACTGCTCTGGCCCTTAACTAGCCAAACCTTTCCCCCAGACACAGAACACACTCCCTATTTCCCCCAGGGAGGCAACTCAACATCGACTCCAGTCCTTCAGTCTAACTCAAACTCTGGGATCTGTGGGAATTTCACAGTTCTTAACTCAAGATCCAGCTGCCTAAGATCTAAAAGAACAAGCTACCTGCAACTCTCTGCAGATTTGCCATTAAACAAGAATGGTGCAGATGCAGGATACTCATAACGAAACCCTTTTTGGAAAGGGAAGATTTCAGCCATACCAATGGTGAAGGCCCCTATCTTGAGTGTGAAGAAGTTTCTTAATCAGTTTGGGATTCTTGGAGATACACCTTGGTCATTGTCCTCCATAACCCCAAGTGCAGAATTATTTGAGGTTCTTTTTGGTCCATTATCCTCTGTTGCCATATTTGAAGTAAAAATTAGGACAAATACACAACTTGGAGACTGTATAATTTCTGCAGGCTCTTTCTTACTCATGTAAATGTGGAGTACCAAGAGTTGTTTTAAAACTTGACCAGTCAAAGAGGATTTTTCAAAGTTTGGACCCATGGTTTCTTTGTCAATACAATTTCTTCCACAATTTAGTGGAACTCAGATCCATTTCCTTGTAGAGAGCGCCATGTTCTAGTGACCCCTGACGATGTTGAACTCTGCCTCAGCCCCGTGCTCCTGAAAAAAAGTCATGGTTAAGAAATCTCCTGTCCTTTTGTGTTCCTAGAAATAGCTTACTGCAAAGAACCACCCTTCTCTGATGATTTAGAAAAAGCTCATGGATGGCACCTTTGTCTACCTATGATGGGGCCAGACACAGACCTTCCAAATTCACATTTTTATCTCACAAATGATTAGCTAACCTGTTTGTCTCCATTGGCCAATCTGCAAAATGCCCACCAAAGTGGCTTGACCAAACTATAGATAGTCTTCTCTCGTTCTTCCAGGCCCCTGAATTTTTCTTGACCCCAAGCTTAAGCAAGCACTGAAGTGCTGAACAACTCCCCTATGTATTCCCTCTTGAGAGCCAGGTGACTGTAGGGAAAATCATCCGGGCTCCACTATCTTACCTGTCATACCTCCTGCTCAGCCCACTTCCCCACAGGGCATTCTTTCTAGCCTTGTTTACTCAGCCCTATAAAAGAGAAACCTTTTTCTGCCTGACTTTTGCAGCTCTCATGGTTGGAGTTTTCTTCCTACAGCAATAGTCTTTTCCAATAAAGTCTCTGCTTAACTATTTTGGATTTATTTGACAACACCAAAGTTTTTTTCTAGACAAAAATCTTAAATTTATTTCTTTGTTTTCTCATCCTCATTTCTCATTATTGCTTAAAGTCTTTAAATCCTGATATTATCTGAAGCAACAGTTGTGGGGAGGAGGCTACATTATTAACCCGATCTCCACAGTGAGTCATTTTATGCAACTAAGAGGTATCACTGGGCCTTGGTGGCTCCAAGACAAATGGAAAATCTCACGCATGCTAATGCCCAGTTCTTTTATGAATCTGAGATTGAACCATCTGCCAAGTGTCACATTAAATTCCTTAAGCAGCTTAGTTTACACCTCCTACAAACTGCTCCTAAAATGAAAAATGAAATGACAGAAGAGAATTCACAATGATAAGGTAGCATGGATAGCATTGGTACTTAAATGGGAGAGATAGAGGGAAAGTTCTTGGGGTAAAAATATATGCCTATAAGCACATAAACAAAGAGAAATTTGTTGATAGCCCATTTATATCTTAAAAAAGTATTTGAGCCACTCGAGATAAAAAAAAGCAATCTAGATAAGAATAAAATCATAGGACTCATGTAATAAAGCAGGATGGTGGTGACGATAATATACATATCCAAAAATGTGGATTAAGAAAATGTACTTAGCTTTGAGCTCTCTGAAAAAAACCATAGACAAAGGGAAGCTGGTTTGATCATACAAGTCTCAACATATAATAAAAGTAAGCATTTGTGCGTAGCAGGATGAAAGCATAAATTGGGATCTGTAACTACAACTCTTTTTGAAAAAAAATGAAACTGTGATAATGGGAAGCCCTTTGTTCTGCAAAGCACATTGATGGTTTGGGTCTTTCAAGTTGGGGAATAGGAGGTACAGCATGGAAATCTGTGTTTCTCACCATAACAGAAAAAAATGCTAAGCTTGTGAAGTCACCTGGGGTGGATGGGTAAGTGAGTGAAACGAGGTAAAAATAGGCGTTGGCAACCTGATTTGAACCATCTCCGTGACCTCCCAAATTTTGAGTAAGTTGCTAAACTCATGAAAAGATTGTGTTTTTTGAAGAAACCAGTGAAACTGTTGTGTTCATTTTCTGAGATTATGATAGAGCATAAGAAAGATAATATTAGAAGAGCAAGAATAGCCTGTAGAAGTACAATGAAAACATATACTATATCCAAAATCATGTGGAGGACTCTTAAATATTTTATGACTTGGATTATTACTATTAGGAAATTATACCTCAGTATTTCAGGAAAAATGAGAACTTGGTCTAACTAGTTTGAGAGGAGAGAATAGTTCTTTCTTTATTTTTTATATTTATACCTTTGTATAATATAAAGAAAACTAAAGCATATAATAAATTGTGACCTTGAAAATAAAGCCGCCAGCACTTTGAAGTCTTCTGATATCAGGCCATCCCTTGTAATTACCTTCAATAAACGCCAGTTATATTAGCCTTTAGTTATAATTTTGGAAATCCAACAGTATGAACGATCTGAGGACTATTGCTCAAAGAAACAAAATTTTGGGACTCAGACTTGATAACAGAAACAGTGCATCCCTAAACCCCCTATGAATCAGTGTGATGTATTAATACATTTTTTAATTTAGGGGGTTGGGAATATGAAGTTGAAAGACTGTGTAACCAAAATAGCTCTATTTAAAAAAAAATTCTAGCTTACCCGTAATTATAAAATTCAGGCACAGTTAAAGAGTACACGAAGAAGTACTCTTTTAAAACTAATTTTCCATTGATGGAAAAATTTGAAATCAACAACAAAAAGATCAACATGGCAAGTAGCAACTTAAAAAAATTAATACAATAAGTTTTAGGTTGAAAAACAGAAACCTAAAGCCAATAGGGAGATGAAAAATGGCTTTAAAAACAGTGATCACAGCTGTAAACTGAAGGAAGAGGTTTCCATGTAAACTATTTAGAAAGACTCGTTGGTCTCCTTCATTCTATCTCATGAGATTCCGCCCCAGAAAGACTATAGTGCATACTATTTGAAACACAGAAAATTAATGATTATCAAATCCATGGTTTCTGCAGTTCCAGGTTAGCATCATTATTTCAGTTTTTAATATTCACATTCTTTATAATGAGTTTTGCATTGTCTTCAATTTTCTCTGGGCAGATATATTTCAATTCCACATAACTTAATAGGGAAATTGTGTTAAGATAATATAGGAATAAAAGGTGCCCTTTCATTTTCTCTTCATTTTTTTTCTTTCCCTAAGGGAAAAACAAAGTATAAGAAATAGTAAAGTAGAACTTTGCTAAAAAATATAGTACTACAAACTTCTTATACTGCCATTATTGGGGGATAGGCCCAAAATCTACCATATAAGCACAGTTCTCTCTGTCACTCAAAAATGTTGAGATATTGGGGTGTATACTAGAAAGTTCCATTAATTTTTCTAAGGTATTGTCAGACCAGCTCATGGATGACAGATAGATTTTCTTCAGTTACAGGAACTATATATATAAATTTTTTTCTAGACTTTCTAATCTTAAGTATACTTGTGCTTTGTTCCACGAACCAATGAAATATTCAAAAGATCCCCATACTTCATGCCTTTAAACCCTATCATGTAGACTTCTAACTTGTCTTTTGAACCTGAATTAACACAAACATCAACAAACAGGTCCTATGCCCTGGGACGTGCATTTGTAAATGTGTTCATTATAGTGTTGTTGTTCGGCACCTACAAAACACTGCATTTCTGCTCACCGTTATCATAAATTGCAAGCAAGGAAATGAGATTGCCCTTTGCACATTGAAAAAACAAAATGAACAAAATCAGAATCAGATGGCATCAGAGACGCACAGCCACCTTTCTGCAGGAGCAGAACACAGTGGGAAAGGGCACAGGCAACAGTAGCAGGCTGTGTACACTTCCCTTCTGGCTGTGTACACTTCCGTGAGTGGCTCGATCTACTTGTGCCTCTGTTGCCTCATCTCTAAAATGAGGTAAAAATAATAGGATCTATATCACGGGGTTGTTCTGAGGATACGTTAGTTAATACATACAAAATGCTTTCAGAAGTGCCTGGCACAAAGTAAGCAGTAAATGTCATTTCTTCTGATTTATTGTTATCAACATCATCATCATCATTGCTATTATGATTATTGTTTGCTACACCATCATCATCATCATCATCATTTTTCCTGGCCAGGAAGAGTAGCTTATAACTGGAGTGCATATAGTAACACATCTAAAGAAATAATGTGTCTGGGTTTGGGGGACGAAAGTGATTTGTTAAAATAAGTATGTGTCCAGGAGAAGCATCTATACTGGGAGTGGAAACAAATCTAGGAATCCTGTAAAGAAGGTCAGACTATGAAAAATCTACTAATTTGTTGCCATTCCATGAGGCATCTTAGAAAATGATCTATAGACATTTCCCTGTGGCCCCCATCCCCATAAAAGTCCATTAAATATATTTTTACACTTTGGAACTTCCTTCTGGATGGGTAACAGAGAAAAACAAATCTTCCTATTTATTATTATTCATAATTCACTTTTATAATTGGGAATAGATTTGGTTTTAGACAATAAAAAACATACTGATTTCCTTTTCTTATTATGAAATAGTGTAGAGTGTAAGAGTTTAAAGAAATAAACATTCTTGTAGTTTCATTTTTTGGATGCTGATCTTTTTACAACCGAGTTACCTTTCTTGTAAAATGGAAGGATTACATAACATAAAATTAAAAGAGAATAAATAGAACGCTATAAGTTAAACAACCATCATATTGTCAGTTCTCAATAACTGAGCTAATAAAAAATTAGCTTAATTTTGTCTCCCTTTTCTGAAAACCAAATGCCACCAAACACACTTGTAAATTGTCCTAGTGAGACCAGGTTAAATACATTTCTGTCCTGTCATCTGGTTCTAAGTCTTTTTAGCTTTTACTTTTTAACTCTGAATTGACATTTAAACAAAAGAGTAAGGCCAATTAAGGAAACCACTATTTATTGGAGCACTTACTTTGTACAAAGTATGGCATTTGAACATCAAGGAAACCTTATGTGGCTGGTATTATTATCCCATAAAATAGATGATAAGATCAAGGCTTAAAGTAACTCACTTGACATATTTAAATAGTGTTGGAGCAGGATTTTACATTTCTGCTCTATCTGATCTCAAAATTCATGATTTTTGCTAGACTTTCTCCGTAAGTTCTGAACTATCTTTTAAAAGCAAGGCCAGGCGCGGTGGCTCACACCTGTAATCCTAGCACTCTGGGAGGCCGAGGCGGGTGGATCGCTCAAGGTCAGAAGTTTGAGACCAGTGTGAGCAAGAGTGAGACCCCGACTCTACTAAAAAATAGAAAGAAATGATCTGGACAGCTAAAAAATATATATATATATGTATAAAAATTAGCCAGGCATCGTGGTGCATGCCTGTAGTCTCAGCTACTTTTGAGAGGCTGAGGCAGAAGGATCCCTTGAGTCCAGGAGTTTGAGGTTGTTGTGAACGAGGCTGACGCCACGGCACTCTAGCCCGGGCAACAGAGTGCGACTTTGTCTCAAAAATAAATAAATAAATAAATAAATAAAATAAAAATAAATGGTATTTTTTTCTTTCTATTTAGCTTATATTGAATAATACAGTGTCTGCAATGAGATAGGTGTAGCTCTAACTTTCTGATGTATAGCAATAGACCAGAGACAGAGTCCTTGCTGAAATGGGGCTTATAAACATTGCAATGGAGGTGGAGACATCAGGCAGTAAGCAAATAAATTTATTACATTTCTAGGGGTATTAAGTGCCATGAAAAAAAATAAAACACAGTAAAGGGTTAAAGACTGATGATGGGAGAGAGATGCTCTATTATATAGGGTGGCCAGGAAAAGTCTCTTTAATGAGGTGCTTTTCTGGTGGAGATGAGAATAGAACGAGGAGCAGCTCTCACAATGTCCAGGAGGGGAGCTTCCCATGCAGAGCTTGTGCAAAGACCCTGCAGCAGAAGCCTATGTGGCTGTCACGTCTGAGAAACTGAAATGAGGCCAGTGTGGTCAAAACAGATTATTAAAATTGGAAAGTGGTAGGTGATAAGGTCAGAGTCATTGTTGGCTAAGATTACTTAGACTATGTAGATGTCATGGTAAGGACTTTGTATTTTTACTCTAAGTGAGATGGGAAGTCAATGGAAAAGTTGACAAGAGGAGTTACATGATGTAATAGTTTTAATTGGCTGATGAGAAGAGAATAGATTATGAAGAGGACAAGAATGAAAGCAGAGAGACTAAGAAATTATTTCAATACTCCAGATGAGATGATTTTCTTCAATCATCTTCAGATCACCACTCTCTTCTTTCACCTCCTAATTCAACTAACTTCACATTTCTTCTCATTTCCTCTGACGCTTCCAACCTCTGAACATTGGAGTGCTTTACCAGGCATCAAGACCTATCATGGAGTCTGGTAATGAAGAGAGTTTTGACGAAAGTTTTACGTCTGGACCCATGAGGTGTCAATTGTTACAGCCGCATTGGTCTCCTTGCTCATTCAGAGGCAGATCTACACCCATATGAAAATAACATATGATAATCAATATGTCAAAATCAACATCATAACCAGTGTACCACAAATTAGTGGAGAGAGGATCGACAATTCAGTAAATGATTTTGAGACAATTGACAGTACTGCTTATATGCGTGGCACTAAATTTAGATCTCTACCTCATATTGTGCACAAAGACAAATAACACACAATTTGAAAATGATAAATGAGTAAACAATTTTCTCCCAAAATGAAAAATTCTTAGGAAAATATATTTAAGATTTCAGGGTACAAAAAAGTCTGCTTAAATAAGATGCTCAAAATTATAAGAATAATCAATTTTTTCCTCCTCTTCCTATCGGACTGCACTCTTTGGGACCTTATCACTCAAGTTAGCAAAGAGAAGAGCTTGTCCTCACGCTGGAACTTGGAAGATTTACCCATTGTGCAGGGAAATTGTAACCATGAGACATCTAATTATGGGGCTTTATGCTCATTTTCAGCCTGCTTTTTATTAGGCAAAAGAAAAATTTTCCCAGTGGTCTGGCAATCAGAAATGCAGATTCTACACTCTCAATTTTATCTATAAAATGTAACCAGTAATATATTTTTCACCTACTTTATAAAAATTAGAAACAAATAAAATTATTTACATTAAAATACTTTTGGATCTTTCAGGCACAATCATAAATATCAACTATTATTAAATCAGACATATGTTAACAATGTGGAGATCTAAGTCATGTAATAGGTAAACTTAAGTTTTAAAAACCAACTTCTATGTAGGTTTTCTGATTATTTCAGACATACATGAGAAGTCTTGATTTATCAAATAAATAGTTTTTCTGCATTTTTTCTCCTTCAGTAGACTTGAGCAGTTAGTATCTTTACAGATACGTAATCTCTCTGGATAAAATGTAACCACAATGATTATTCACATTAAGCCTTAGATTTGCAGAAAAATAGAAAACATAAGAGCGGTTTCTAAAACCTTGGACTCATGGGAGCCACAATTTTTCTCAATTGCATTTTCTTTTTCTAAGGTATTCAAAATGCTGTGGAGGGGATATTGTTCTGTGCATTTGAGTGAGATAAATTGCTCATGTTAGCAGATGAGCCGCCCAGAATGCAGTTAGATGAACAACCACAAAGCATCTGGGGAAGAAATAAATATGTTAATATATATGCACATGTACATACTATACATATGTACACATGGTGGTTGTGTCTAAACAAACAAACCAGCGTTATAGAGAACTGAGGCATTTAGTAAGATGATTAGCAAAATACATTCCACTTTTGTTGATATCACTGATACATTTTAGATAGAATCGTTATGTGTGTTTGAATGACAATGTAGAGATAGAAAAGAAAGAAAACAGGGCTAGGAAGAGAACTGTTGTGATAGTAATAAACCTAGATTATAATATAATATACCAAGGGCATATTAAACTCAGGTTTCTTACTGGTTTGTGGTGCTATCTAAGCAGATCCATTCTAGTGTGATTGGACCCAGTGCATTAGGAATATAGTGCCATTGATGGTACCTGGAGTTATTGCCTGTGGCCCTGAGTAGCAGCCAGTATGAATTTCTCTCAATAGCAAGATGTATTGGATAATAATTTGCAAATCCTAGGGGATAATTTTGACATGGTAGGTGCCAGACATGGCTTCGTCCCCTTCGTCTTTATTAACAGGGCTCCAGGTTTATTCAGAGAGCAAATGCCCAGGAATAATAGTTAAATGCCCAGAGCTCTTTGAGGCTAAGAGTAGCCATGTGACTCTTTCTCACCAATGAGATGAAAATGGAAGTTTACCTGAACAACAGGCTATGTATTTTTTCATGTTAAAAGGAAGACTTGGCTGGCTGTCCATTGCCTTTTCCTCTTCTTTCTCTATGGAGATGGATTCAATGTTAAAGTTAGGGGAGCAAAGGATTAGGAGAAACTTGGGTCACGAAGTCTTTCCCAAGCATGTGCCCCATCCCTGTATTCCCTACCTTCAGATTTTGATTAATGTGAGAATAAATAAAACCCCTGTTTGGTTAAGCACCATAGTTAGACTTTTGTTATATGCAACTGTACAGGAGCCTATGGACACAGCAACCAGTGAGCCATTTTGAGCAGGTGTTTCTTATTATCTTATAACACAGTACTCTTAACAGTGGAGATAATTTGGGGCAATATAAAATTACACGGTTAGAAAAGTAATTTCCAATTATCTTTCAGTCTTGATTACTTCAAGGAGAAAAGCCTCAGTTTACTGCTAGCATATCTTAAACAGCTCTCTAAAACTTTTTTCCCTCCCCACCCTGGAAAAAAAAAAACTAATATAATCTTCAGGCTCAGGCCTTTGTTAAGCATTACTATCTAGCTAAAATCTAATAAATGTTTTGCTTCCATCCAGTTTGATTTATAGTCATTTTCTCATGTGGCACAGGGTTAATGATTTTTCATTCACAGAAATGGCATAAGGTTTCTTTATAAAATAAATTTAAATAAAACTGCTAATTGGTTTAAAGAAAAATATTTTTTAATTTATTTTTAAATTTCAGAATATTATGGGGGTATAAACACTTTGGTTGCCTATATTGCCTTTGCAATGCCCAAATCAGAGCTACAAGCATGCCCATCCCCCAGACAGGGTGCTCTGCACTTATTAGTTGTGAATTTACCTGTCCGCTCCACCCCCTCCCACTTGCCCGACACCCAATAAATGTTACTTCCATGTGTGTACTTAAGTGTTGATCAATTAGTACCAATTTAATGGTGAGTACATGTGGTGCTTGTTATTCCATTTTTGTGACATTTTGCTTTAAAGAATGGGCTCTAGCTTCATCCAGGATAATACAAAGAAAAATACTAAGTAAATATAAGTGAAAATGGTACAGATGAGAAAATTTATCAAAAGAAGGACAATAGTATATAGGTGGCTAAAGGTGGTAAATTGAGTCCTAAGTATATTAAATTCTGCTATTAGAATAATTCCAGACTCACTAATACTTAGAGGCCATATTCTGTTTGTCATTTTAAAGTAATCTTGACAGAATTTAGCTTGTTGGTCAAATATCCTCAGTATTCAGTGTTCACTAAGTTAGGAAAACTCATATGCAAATTTTTTCCCATGTCATTTGTGAATGTAAAGAGAATGCTTCAGGCCTATTTTGCTATCATCTAGACCAGGGATGGGAACATTTTCATGTTTGAAGGCTGCATTAACTTAGCTGTAATCAAATAAGGCCACATTCAAGAAACTTCAATTAGATACACTTAAAAATGGACATTATTTTGTAAAAATCTAACTGTTATGTACTTAATAATTTTAAGAAATGAAAACTATTTGTTGATTTTAAAGTTAACTAACCTTTTACTCACTTTGTTGTGTCTGCTTTTTGTCGAAAAGAATTTGAATATTTGGTTGTAGCATGGAGGTCCACAATTTCAGTTGATCCTCTAGATGGGTATCAAGAGCACTATCAACTCAAGTCATTTTGATTTGACATGACATGACAGAAATGCTACATTCCTATAGAAATCTTCTTTCAATGATTCACATTGCTGATTCTGTTCTTCATAAAATTTAACTATCTGTTCTTGCAGAGAGAAAATTTTGGCTAACACCTGTCCCTATGATAGTCAACCCACTTTAGAATGATACAGCAAATCCATACTGAATATCTCATTGTTCAACTTTAGCATGTTGCAAAATCAATGATGTCATGCTGCATTTGCATGAATATAGTTAAAAATGCTTTTATCTTGTTGCAAAGTGTCACTTAAAATAGTTGCTTTAGCACAGAGATTTTGCTGATGCAAGATATAATAAAACAAAAGAGTATCTGGGTCTGTTAATGCATTTTTAATCTGTGCAATAAACCCTTCATGTTTTCCTGTCACGGAAGGTGCACCATCTGAACATACACTTGCTAAATTTAGCAAATTCAGTTCAACTTTACTGCATCTATCTTGAAAGTTGCTGAAGATATCCATTCCTGTGTTCTGTTTGTAGAGTGCCCAAAGTGAGTAACTCTTCATAGCAAAGAAAATCTTCTGTTATGACCTGAATGAAGAAAAAGCTGTGTTGAGACAGTAGTATTAGTTGATTCATCAAAAGCAATTCAATAATACATATTTTCTTTTTGAAGTATTGTATGAAGTTGTTCTGTTAAGTTGAAGGCTAATTTCGCACTGCCAATCAGTTATGGTTCTCCTTAAAAGGGACTGTTATTTGCACTTTGAATGTTATCAGGGTCTAAGCATCCTACAACTTTGACAATGCATTTTTTCACAATTTCTACATCACTGAATTACTTCCCTTTTCCCTCGAGTATCTAAGCAACTTTGTAAGTTACTTCAGTGGCATTATTTCCAGGTTTTATTGCTGCTTGAAAGAATTGTCTTTGCTTTGGTTTTTCATCTTTTGATTTCTGTAATACAGCCTTTCATGCCCCTCCCTCTAATTTAAAATATTTGTGGTTCTTATGAATGTTATGATGAGCATTGAATGTCTTTGATGTCGATATTGCAGTATCACAATGCAAGCAAATCGTCTTATCTTTAGCAGAAACAAGATAATATTGCAATTCCCAATCTTCATTAAAAAATATGTTTTCTTCCTTCAGCATTCTCTTGGACTTCTTTGACATGATAGGCTGTTAAGCAGACAGAATTATAAAATACGGCCCAGCTGTGAAGCTACTCACAAATTACACTTCAAACAGAAATACAGTGCACCACTGTCAAAAGCTGATAACCAACTGGCGTACTTGACCCCCATAAACTCTCACCAGCCAGTCTCATGTGGTAGTGGCGCCAGTCAGGCAGGGAAAGTTAGAACTAAATCATGAGCATAGCAGTCGTCAATTTATACTTTATGTCTTACTAATGTTCTGATTGTGCTGTTCAATCTGGGAGGATTATTTCATTGAAACTTATTTTATTCTTTGATACTTTAAATTTGTTCATTTAAAAATAAAATAAAATATGAAAGACAAAAAAAGTATTAATAAAAACAAAAAGGATTTGTTCTGGAAAATTTGGATTCAGTCAAAATGCTGCACTTAAGGACCTAGACTGCCACCAGTGGCCTTAAGTCCATAGGTTCCCTACCCTGATCTAAACTCAATTACCAAAGTCTCAGTCCAGATTTCATCTTTTGTCATTCTAAAAAATATTACATATATTGTATATACAGATGATCAGTTAATATTTGTAATTTTTGATTTATCGCAGAGAAGGAAAACTACAGAAATATTCTGTTGAGCTAAAATTGCAGCTTTATCATCTAGAATCAGGTGTTCAATAACTTGAACATTATTAAAACTTGATAGTGAATGCTGAATATCATCATAGAAAACTCTCTCACTGGGGATCTCTTTGTTTATTTGTTTTTGGCTACAGGTTTTGTTGCTCACACAGATAGTGGCTGTTGCAAGTTCCCCTTGTTTGAGACATTTGGGGTTCCAGTTATTGAGTATAATATTTGGCAAAGAAATCAGAGCAAAAGTCAAATTGTGTGGGAGAATTCAAATACCAAAGCTCTGCTATTGTGGAAAGGGAAAGCTTAAAATAATAAGTTATAAATTCTCTGATTTTAAAGTTTTATCAAATCTTCTTTGCATTCATTGCAATGTCTACATATTTATGAGAGTAAATTTCACATTAGAAGTCTCAAACATATTTGTTAGATACCCATCATTTGATTTGACAATATCAATTCACTAACTGCCATGATGTTCTTCTTCTTTTTTTTTTTTGCTCTGCTTATTTGAAAGTATTTATCGTGAAAAATTAAATGTTTTTATTTCAACATATTATGGGGGTACAGATGCTTAGGTTATGTATGTTGCCCTTGCCCCCTCCCCCCACCAAGTCTGAGCTTCAAGCGTGTCCATCCCCCGGATGGTGTGCTTCATACTCTCTGTGTATGCATATACCTGTCCCCTCCTCCCCCCTTCCTGACATCCAACAGATGTTATTCTTATATGTGCACTTACGTGTTGATCAGTTAATAACAATTTGATGGTGAACACATGTGGTGCTTGTTTTTCCATTCTTGGGATAATTAGTAGAATAGGTTCCAGCTCTATCCAGGAGAATACAAGAGGTGCTATATCACCATTGTTTCTTAAAACTGAACAGTACTCCACGGTATACACATACCACATTTTATTAATCCACTAGTGTATTAATGGACACTTGAGACTTATTTATTTATTTATTTATTTATTTGAGACAGAGTCTTGCTTTATTGCCTGGGCTAGAGAGTATAGTGACATCATCATAGCTCACTGCAACCTTAAATTCCTGGGCTCAAGTCATCCTCCTGCCTCAGCCTCCCAAGTACCTAGGACTACAGGTGCACAAGACCACACCTAGCTAATTTTTCTTTCTTTTTTCTTTTTCTTTTTTTAGAGACAGGGTGTCACTTTTGCTCAGGCTGGTCTCAAACTCCTGGCCTCAAGCAATCTCTTCTCCTCAGCCTCCTGCAGTGCTAGATAATCTTTTTTTTTTTTTTTTTGGTAGGGATAGCTATTGATTTCTCAAGTTTAAACAATTCATCCCAAAAGTAATATTTCAGTTATAATCATAAGTCTTATCGCATACAATTTAATATCATAAAAACATTTATTTAAATTGAGAAAAATTTTTATAACACACAAGTTTATTTTAGAAAGTGTATTACTTAGGTTCTCTTTTTAAAAATTATGCATGTATAGATTGCATAGATTGCAACACAGTTGCTATGTTTTCCTTTGATCAACAAGCTATAATATAGACTTGGGAGTAATTATTCTCAAATTATGCAGTGATGCACTGCAAACTTGGAAAATGGATTCCATTGCTTAGTTGAATATGGTCAACTTTTCTTCAAGTTCACATTTAATTAGATTTTCTTTTCTTTTTTTAATTAAAAAATACTTTATTGATAAAAAATGCTAACAATCATCTGAGCCTTCAGTGAGTTGTATCCTTTTTGCCGATGGAAGGTCTTGCCTTGATGTTGATAGCTGCTGAGTGATCAGAGTGGTGGTTGCTGAAGGTTGGGCTGGCTGTGGCAATTTCTTAAAATAAGACTCTTTTTTTCATGAAAGATTTCTCTGTAGCATGTGATATTATTTGATAGCAATTTATCCACCATAGAACTTTCAAAATTGAAGTCAGTCCTCTCAGACCCTGCCACTGCTTTATCAACTAAGTTTGTGTATTTAAGATTTTCACCAATAAAAGTTCCTTTAAAAAAAAAAGACTGGAAAATTGTCCACTAATTGCAAACAATTTGAAGAATTTTATAACAAAAGTGCTTTCTTCATATATATGCTATGTAGCTCTTCCTGTTGGCAATTCTAGTCATTTCACCTTATAAGTAAATGCATGAAAGTCCATAGTAGAGTCACAGTTATGGAGTGATAATGGGTTGCTGTATAAGGAAAGAATATAAGAAAACAACACAAAAGATTGGGGAAGACTGTTGGAAATGGGGCTTGGGTCTGAGACAGGCATGTCCTCCCACAAAATGGGGCCGGTATAGAGAGTGGTTGGAGAATCAATGGGGCCAGGGCAGGAGCCAAGGGCACAGGCAGGACTTGGGCTTTTACATGACTTCAGAGCCTCATGCAAAAGGACACAATGGAGGACTCCCTAGGGGTTGGCACCCAGATCCTGCCTTAATTCTAAAATATTGACATTGGTATATTCAGTTGGGTGAAGATTGTGTAATAAACAGGGGAATATGGAAATGCCAGGACCTGTCCCACCTAGGGTTCCTAGTCCCCCAGTCCCGTGACACACTGAATGTTAGATCGCAGCACTGTGGGTGGAGAAGAGCTCTTGGGCTCTAGACTGAGTCCCACCATTTCTGCCTTGGTCACTATATTCCAGGATAGAGTATATTCCTGAGCTATTCTGGGTCAGTCCCACACAGCATGACCTCATCTTCACCTCACTTTAAAGTCAATTGGTAGGATCTATAACAACTGGGAATTTGGACATAGGTATCTGAGAGATAGGTAGCTGACATGGTGGTAAAGGGCAATCACAGTCCTGGGGAAGAATGCAGCTCAGAACAAAGCACCACTAGAATCCATGAGGGGAATGGAGTGTGGGCTGGGGGAGAAGCACGAACAAAAACAACCATCCCTAATGAGTTTCTGCTCCTGGAGGCAACTTATCTTGTCTCACCGAGGATTGGAGTGACTCCCAGAGTAGGATGCCTTAAAAGTAAGATACAGGTTGGAACACTGCCTCTTTTGTACATAAAACTCGCTGTCTATTTACAGATAATATTGCCCTGCTGCATCTGAAACTGTTATAAAGTAACAGTATAATTCAAACTTGGTTGGGTGTGCTTGTGTGAGCATGCACGTGAGTTTTAAAAGAGATATAATACATATGAATAGATGAGAACAGCAGGTCTTTAAAACCTTTATATTACATAAAAGAGTCATTGCTGAGTAAATGTGCTACTGCTGACTGTTAGGATGCAGAGCTGGTTTTGAATATTTAAGCAATAATTGACACTGCCTTCAAAGCAATGAATGGCTCCCATGTTGAGACCACACATTGCTGTGTTTACTTAGAGGCTGAGTTGATGATAGGCTTTGTATTACATCCAGAAAAGAAATGAGAGTATCTGAGAGATGTTTCATACTAATATTATTGTTAATGCTGAAAGAGACACTAGTTTCTGATGTGAACTTTGCAAATTTTGAGCTCTTCGTAAGCAAGTAAAATCGTAAGGTTTAATTGAATGATTTGATTAGCACTAATCAAATATATTTAGGAACTAATTCATAATATAGAAATGTTTCAGATACATTTTATAGGTAAAGGGTATGCGATAGGTAAGGAGGAAGTGCAATTTTTCTTTTTCATTTTCTTTTTGTATTTCAAGGAGAATGTCCTGACATTCACACAGGATCTGCCTATGTGTGCTGTTCCTTTCAAATTACAATTCATAATTTTTTTGTCTATAAAATAATCAGTCATTTTTTAAAGTCAAGTTTTAGGTACCAGGAAATGTGACCAGACTGAGTCTATCTTTCTGTTATTTCAGTGTTTTATTTTGATTCTGAAGCTAGGTCCAAGAAGCCATGAAAACATGGCTGTTCAGAGGAATGTAGGAAATTTTTGGCTGGGTGAGGTAGATAGGACTTCATAGTTCAAGAGAAAAGACTGGACATTCTTACCTGTCTGTTGGACAGATTTCCAACTGCAATTTAGTCTGTTCACTATATTTGAGTTTTCTACCCACTCTATGTAGTAGAATCCAATGTTGTAATATACCAAATTCTTAAGTTCAAAAATGTTAAAATATAATCAAGATTTGGTCAATCTAATATGATAAAAACTAATGCATAGCAACCAGTCAGTAAGTAAAAATTAACATAAATTGTATATATGTTAAAGCAAGTCAGAGGTAAAGTGTAGTCCGTAGACACTCCATGGTAAAAAGGTAACTCCAAAGGCTGACTGCTTTCTACATTTCGTATGCATGAACTACCAAAAACTAGTGGAACAGAACTTAAGATTCAACTTTAGATGGATCTATGGTGAGAATAAAGTATGAAAATCTGTGCTTGGAATATTCTTAGAGAGCTCATTGACCCTCGCACTTCTCCTGAAGATGTAATTTATTGGGTGTTGTGAATTTAATCCATCTAAAGCTCCCAAGTGCATCACCTATCTTTCTGTAACTCAATTTGGGCAGCTCACTCTCTCTGCTGAGACCTCGAAGATCCTTTTAAGCCTCTGTCATTCTCAGAACACGAAGGTATTTCACATCTTCTTTCAAATGGCCATATCTATTTTAGGTGCAGCTCTATCTTGCTATCTAGAGCTTCTCGTAGGCAAATAGAAGTTAAGTGGGCTTCTTTGGAACAGATTCATTTTTCTAAAGTTTTTATATCCATGATATTAATATGAAAATATAATCTGTATCTAAAATGCCCTATTATTCATTCTCGGATAGGATGAGAGAACATAGTTTTATATTTATTCCAAGGCAGTCAAATATCAAACTAGTGGCAAGTAGCAGAACTGGGACTACTACAACAACTTTTGATAAACCAACAAAAGGTATCTTAACGAAGAGCTACCTAGCCTCCAATTTTTAATAACTGCCCATAAAGAAAATGTGAAACCTATAATATTAATCAAAAAGTTCCAGAGGTCAGTGGTTTTAGTTTAGACCAGTCGTGTCTCTCTAACCTTTACTCTCTCTCCTGCACCGAGTTGTGGAGTCTTTACCAAGCAGTTCCACTTTCCCATCAACCTCAGAACGGTGTTTTCTACGAAGACTCCTGAATCCTCCCGTTTCCACCTCTGTCACCCATGTATGCCTGTTTCCTTTTCCCTGACTCCTATCAGTGTGCTGTCGTGTGCAAATTTCAAGTTGCCTTAACATGACAGAACTCTACAGGTAAAGCCTTCGCCCAGACTTCCCCAAGAAGGTGTAGGATAAATTGGTCTAAGGCTCACATTGCTATGTAAATAATCATATTTTGCCACTTTTATAGGAAATGCCCATCTTCACAGGACTGCCTTCCACTTACTGTCCCTTTGGCACAGAAACCACTCCCCAGGACTACAGCGTGCATGCGGGAAATTCAATCACAAGGTTCTTGGTTTGAGAAAGTATAGTTTCCTCTTAAATTTTCTCCTCTGTTTCCAAGGAGTTAATCCCTGAAAATGACCTTTTCTAAACATCAATCGTTCAAATAATCTCCATTCTTTCATTCATTTGCTTATTTCCCAGAGTAAGAGGTCGGGTGTTATTACAGAGAAGGGGCATCTGCTGCTTCATTGGCTTCCAGAAGAAAATAAAAGAAACAAATAATTTGTTGATTATAGGAAAAGGACTCGAATCTGTGACATCCAAGTGAAGCATTTATTCGACTAACTCTTTGCCAGTTTGCATTTCCTGGCCACCCTGAACTCCTAAGGATGCCTTTCCACTGCAGGCAGCCTCATGCAGTTCCTACCCCAGTCCTAACGTGGGAGGGTGCTCACTAACCCTAACTCTTGACAGCAAGCGAAGCCTGCAATCAGCAGTGTTCCAAATCTCTGACATCAGGGCTGCCTGGAGTAAACTCTGTGCACGTCCGGATCAGCTGAGCTGCTATCAGCCATTCACACACCTCCCAGACTGATCTTGACAATGCTAGACCACGACCTTGAGAAAGCCCCTTAATATTTCAATCATTTTGGGCCTCATCTCTAATAGCAACATGATGTGTTCTAGCTCCTAAAAAGCGATTATTTTTTTTTTTTTTTTGAGACAGAGTCTCACTTTCTTGCCTGGGGCGAGTGCCGTCGCGTCAGCGTAGCTCACAGCAACCTCAAACTCCTGGGCTCAAGCGATCCTACTGCCTCAGCCTCCCAAGTAGCTGGGACTACAGGCATGTGCCACCATGCCCGGCTAATTTTTGCTATATGTATTTTTAGCTGTCCAATTAATTTCTTTC